>ML809803.1:169002-198666 GCA_009831015.1 Picea engelmannii | reverse complement strand
AAAATCCAAGAGAGATGAAGGGGCAATCGCTTCTAAGAAGGCCGCAAAGGAGTATCCCTTCAAGCTTGACCCTTTTCAGGATGAAGCCATGCGATATCTGGAGCGCAACGAGTTTGTTTTGGTAACTTACTTTTTCACCTTCTTTCGAATTTCTGTGTTGACGAAGCTCTTACATTAATTGATGTCTTCTTCATCTCAAAAGCTCTCATGGTAGTCTCTGAAAGTTGGATGATTCTTTTGTTATTAATGACATTGTTTTGAAGGGAAGTTCAGTCACATAGAATAAACATAATCTCTATGATTATTGTTTCCCCTTTTCTTTCAGCCACACAGACCAATGCATAGATTATTGTTTCCCCTTTTCTTTCAGCCACACAGACCAATGCAATGCATTGATTGCATACTGTTCTTTATGTGACTTCGAATACAATTTGGTGTCACGATTATATTAGGACTAACACAGCAGTAAAATAGCTGCTGGTGAACTGAAACGCTGAGAAGATGAAATGAATCTTTAAAATAATATATTAAATTTTATTATTTATTAACAAATAAACTGTTGGGCTTCATTTATCTGGTGTTAATATTTTAATTTTTGTTAAGTGGCAAGCTATCAAAGTAATTTTTAAATATGATTAGGTAAATGTAAAAAAGTAAACACATAAACTGATGTCTTTATAATAACTAGGAAGTTAATGATTGAAATCACAGCCATTTATTTTGTGTGACTACTAAGAATATTCCAGCCATATTTAATCCTGTCCATAGAAAACTTATTAAGCACTAAACCCCTATTAAATCTGCCCATTATCAATAGGTGTACGCCTTTCGACGTAATTATCTGATCAAATGAGTGCTTTCATGTGTAGCTCTCTACTTGCCTTCCCACAATTTGCAGATATTGTTGCAATCGATAGTTTGAAGTTTGTAGGGCCTATCCTCGTAGGGAGGTAAAGAGCGCTTGAACGTTAGGGATGAAATTAGTGCCATTACTTGTTCTGTTCTATTGCTCGGCTCTCCTATTCCTGACATTATGACAGACCCTATTCTAGTGTTATTCCCGTAGCTTGAATTTACCTTGTTATAGGAAAGGCTTATGCAACAAAGGAAACCAACGACATCTAGGGTAGCAGGAGCGAAGGTAGCATGATCAGAGCCGACGCCCACTTGGATCAGAACCTCCAATTGGATGTGGCTTATGTAGTAATTGTAATTTTATAGCAACTCAACAACTTGGTTTTTCTCTTCTGTGAGCATGTGTCAAGTCAATATGCAATATTTCGGAGCCTGAATACTTGCCTCATAAGTGGTAAATGGTGATGTTATTAGTATCAATGTTTTGCAAATAATTTCATGTTCGCCATTTTGTTGATGTCTCATCTAAACAATACTCATGGTAATACTTCAAATCTCACATGCAAGTGACAGAGTCACCATAGCTTCATCCATGTTGAGAACAAAAACGTTACCTTGATGTCACTGTGATGCCTTATGATTTGAATTTAAGAGGCCGCTTCTTCGACTTACATTGCTCATATATCAAGGTTTCATAAATTTGTTCATATATCATTTTTATAAAATTTAGCTTTTATTTGCAGGGATTGATCATTGCAATAATTTATGATATATTGTGCTCCTATCTCCAAATTATAAACTCTATTCACCGATTGTAAATACAAGAATGCTCCTACTTAAGATCTGAGCATACTCCAAATACAAGAATGCTCTTACTTAAGATCTTAGCATACACTAGATCCATGTGTCTCTTCCATCCATGTGCTTATATTACAAGATAATAACGAAGAGCTCACATCCTTTTTACCATGCACGTCTTACATGATAATTACATAATTGCAATGGTTTCCAACCATTGCCAAGCTTCCAATACTCCCAACTTATTTTGAGAACTTAGATTGTCCTGAAAATGATTTGCTACCTCATGATTTCCTTTTTCATTTATTCCAACCTCTTTCTACTTGGAAATTAACCTTGCTTCTCCACTTCTAGTGTCAGGTGCTTAGTAATATATATTTTCCACACAAAAAAACGCTCTCAAATACTCAAAGTGAATGATTTAGCATGATAAAGAAACCATAATCGGGCATTACAAACATTGGTTTATTGTATAAGCTTATTTGTTTCATTTTGTAGTTTTTTGATGCCAAATGAAGTCTTATTCGTGCTGATACCATTGAAGGGAAATGGAAGAATAACATAATATGAGCCTTAAGACCTTTGTACATTTTCTTCAAATTCTTAAATGGATAAATCTCATCCTGCATTGCGTTTCCTTCAGGCTCAAGCTCTGAAGCTTGAAAACATTGTTTCAAACTTTCGAGTTTGGAGTCCTCCTTGCTCATTTATTAGAGAAAATTTTCCCACGATGCTTTTCCTCTATCAATTTATTTATCCCTTTGCTACAACTCCTCTCGAAATGTATGTATGGTGTTGCACTGCAAGGATTAATATTGTAAACAATAATTTTTACAGTGAAATGAATGTCAAATAAGAATATAGTAAAATTACGTAAATCCAACCATTATGGAAAGCCAAACACAGCAAATATTTAAGAATATATACTATAGATATTAGAGAAATAGGTAAAGAAGTTTCAAATGTAATTATTTTGCTTTCATGATAACAAAGTTTCAAATGTAATTATTTAACATCCGACACCTGTTTAGAATTATTAGTCAGGAACTAGTTGCTTTGCAACTATTTCCCTTATTTATATTACATATCCTAAATCTTAAATATTATATTAAAATTTTAAATCTTCATTATTAATATTTATATATTTTAAATCTTGTACTATTTTTATTTATTTATTTAAATGAAATAGAACATATGTTCATTAAAAAAAAAAGGTTGTTGCCATAGCAGATGGAAATTTACATATATATGATCCAGAGTTTCAAAAATCAAAATTGGGAAGATCTATAATATTAAAATGGATTCAAAGCAAGTTACAGAGACTACATTCTAGCATTCATCCAGATTTTATGAGCAAGACTACATTCTAGCATTCATCCAGATTTTATGAGCAGAACGAAATGAATACAGATTATTAACATGTGCTTAACACAAAATAATAAAGATACAATAAAACTGGTTTTCTATTCAATAAAAAAATAAGCTGAAACTGTAAAATGCAACGGAAACAAGCTTGCTGGAATGGTAGCGGCTTATCTCTGAGAAGAGATGTGACAGCAACGCGCATTCGCAAGAAGAAGGTTACAATGAGGCTCTGAAGGCCTTTTTACAATAAGCAAGAATGCCAAAAATCCTAGACATCCAAAAACCTAACCCTAGGAGATGAAGCGCCAAAATTCATGTGGGCCCCGTTTGGGTAAGTTAGTACATCAACTTCCCAAGGTCGTAACTTTTGCATACGATCTCCGTTTTAGGTGTGTGATAGCTCGTTGGAAAGGTATTGTCGAGGAGATTCATTTTGGGGGCTCAATAATGCCTTCAAATATCGTTAAGGAGATCGATCCCGAAAAACCTTCATTCAGGCCCTCAAAATGGCCCCGGAAGTTAAAACTCCTAAAAATAGTAAATTGCCAAAATTGTTAGAAAACTGTTTTGAGCCAGTTGGAAAAGGTGGGTGGCCATCGATATTCAAATGGATCAATACTCCCTCCTTAGGAAGCAATGGTTTCCATTGCGTTGAGGTCCCCCATCAGATGAGGAAATTTCTGCTGAATTTGGCCCCGGGTGAGCCACTTGCCTTGGTGCAGGAGCTGCCCTGCTTTGACGACTCAATAAAGATGGATCCTTTGTTGTCGAGTGCCCTTGATCTGTCTATCCACAATATGATCATTGGATGCATGTTGTAGGCAGTCGGGGTTGAACTCTGTTGGTGTCAGTTGTTCTGCTACTTTTGAGGTGTCCAATAATGGTGGGAAATAAGGGCGAAGGAGATCCACGTTGAACACTGGGTGCAGACCAAGGAAAGGAGGAATGTTGAGCTCAAAAGAATTATCCCCCACGGCCTTGGTAATAGTGTACGACCCATAACGGAGTGGGCGAAGCTTCCAATGGGGTCTTGTAAGGCGTTCTTTCTACAAGTGCAACCAAACTTTGTCGCCCACCTGAAACTTATGCGGCACCCGATGTTGATTATGGCGCTGTTTGTACTTGTCATTGGACTTCTGTAGGATATCTTGAACTTGTTGGCGGATGTGTTGGATCCGCTCAATGAACCGGGTGGCTTTGTCAGCTTCAGTTGGAGCAGGAGATGAGTCGGTCGAGGTGACTGCAAGGGGAAGTGCAACATCTATGGGTCCCAATGGTTGGAATCCCAACCCCACTTGAAAGGGGCTGTGGCCGGTTGAGCTATGCAGGGCTCGGTTGTAGCTATGCTGGACATAGGGAAGGCTCTCATCCCATGTGCAAAGGTGCTTTGAATTATACATGTGAAGGATATGCACAATCATTCGATTTACAACTTCTGGCCATCTGTCTAGGGGTGTAAGGCTGTGGATTTGGTGAGCTTGGTGTCCAGTAGTGACCAGAGGCTCGACCAAAATGTGCTGAGAAATCAATTATCCCGATCTGAGACAATGGTTTGTGGGATTCCAAAATGTATCCAGATTCGTTCAAAGAAGAGCTTGGCAGTGGCCTCTGCTGTGATGCTCTTCTTGTAGGCAACCATAATCGCCATCTTAGAAAAGTGATCAACAACCACAAAAAACAAAGTCATTTCCCCGCTTGGTGGACGGGAGGCCCGACATGTAGTCCATTGAGATGGATTCCCATGGCCTGTCAGGAGTAGGAAGAGGGGTGTACATGCCCTGTTTCTTAGTGGTCGGTTTGGCAATATTGCAAGCAACGCAGGACCTGATATACTTGTTGACCTCCTGTCGAAGTTTCAACCAATATAAATGTTTCTGTAGCATCGCCACTGTCTTTTCAACGTCGAAGTGTCCTGCCACCCGACTGTAGTGGGCTTCCCAAATCAGCTTCGCTCGTGTGACGACAACATGCATTCGCAAGAAGAAGGTTACAATGAGGCTCTGAAGGCCTTTTTGCAATAAGCAAGAATGCCAAAAACCCTAGACATCCAAAAACCTAACCCTAGGAGATGAAGCGCCAAAAGTCATGTAGGCCCCGTTTGGGTAAGTTAGTACATCAACTTCCTGGGGTCGTAACTTTTGCATACAATCTTCGTTTTAGGTGTGTGATAGCCCATTGGAAAGGTATCGTCGAGGAGATTCATTTTGGGGGCTCAATCATGCCTTCGACTATAATTGAGGATATCTATCCCAAAAAACCTTCATTTAGGCTCTCAAAATGGCATCGGAAGTTAAAACTGCTAAAAATAGTAAATTGCCAAAATTGTTAGAAAACTGTTTTGAGCCAGTTGGAAAAGGTGGGTGGCCACCGATATCCATATGGATCAAGCGTTTCCTACATGTTGCCATTTTGACAAAAATACTTTTAGTACATGAATAGATTCGCACAAATTGATTACAGAGCAAAATGCATAGAAACAAAGAATACATATTTAAGGAGGAAGTTAATGGTTTCCTGACGACTTGTGTGGATATTCTTTTCATCCTCGAGACAATCTTGTGTCAATTTGATTTTCTTCATCTTGTTAATGGATGAGAGGGGCAATGATCTTTATTCATATTTTTTGCAAACAAGTGGGAGTTGGGACTATCCAAGGACTTCACTTCTCATTCGTCTGATTTTTCTTCTGAATCTTCCTCATCATCTCCTAAATACTTTTCATAGGTGGGGATAAGACCCCAAATAAATGCTCATCCACGGGTGGGGGAGAAAAATCCTCTATTTCCTTTTGATATTTTTTTTTGGTTCATGGTGAGCCTTTAGGCTTTCCTGTTCTTCTTCCTCTTTTTCTTCAAGAATTTTTCATATCCGTTGTTGTTTGGATTAAATGAATTTTTTCACAAATTGGGGTCCCTTGCACTGTTGTTTGGATTAAATAAACTTTTCTTCACAAACTGGGGTCCCTTGGACTGTTTTACACAAGTATTGTTTATTAACAGCCTTTGTGCTTGGACTGCCGATAAAGGAAACCAACCCAAGCCCAAGACCATTCACCAATAAAAGTTACCCTCAAGAGGACAAAATTATGAAACTACTATTATACAAGGTTCTAGGCATAATACAAAACATAACTAGTAAAACGACTTCTGGAACAAAAACTGTGAGAAAAAATTGTCATTAGGATGAGGTCAATTACTTAACAGTGGGATAAACTAGATCATCTGGCGAGTTGTCCGAGTGTCGCCGCTGAAGAGGAGATGGTCATTCTTGATCCTGATTATTTTTTAGAACAAAATGAAGGCATAGATAGAATAATGAAATATACAAAGATATTGTGAGATACACATAAATATTGCAATAAACACTGAGATACAATAATGCACATTTTTTATTATTAATGAGACAATGCACAGAAACTGTAAAATTATAGAGTGAATGAATCACTAGAATGGTGGTAGCTTGTCTCTGAGAAGAGATGTGATGGATACACTCATTCACAAGAAGATTATGATGATTACAATGAAGCTCTAGAGGCCTTTTTAACATGAAGAAAATCCAAAACCCTAACCCTGGAAGATGAAACGCCAAAAGTTATGTGCCCCGATGGGGTAAGTTTGTACGTCAACTTCCTAAGGGCGTAACTATTGCATACGATCTCCATTTGGGGTGCATGATAGCTCATTTGAAATGTCTATCCAAGGAATACACAATTTTCTTTCACACTTTGGCTAAAGCCTATAGTGTGATTGTGGTGGGCCCAAAAAATGCTATTTAGGGCCTCAAAATGACCCTAGAAGTTTGGGACTTGAAAAGTTGTAGAAAATATGCCAAGGTGGAAACCCTTGTTTTGAGCCAGTGGAATAGGTGGGTGGTCACCGATTTCCTCCTAGAGCAATC
The DNA here is from genome assembly GCA_009831015.1 of Picea engelmannii. Lineage (NCBI taxonomy): Eukaryota > Viridiplantae > Streptophyta > Pinopsida > Pinales > Pinaceae > Picea > Picea engelmannii. Next base: position 191,751 of record ML809803.1, on the reverse strand, counting down.
CTCCCCCCTTAGGAAGCAATGGTATCCATTGCGTCAAGTCCCTAGGGAAGCTTTTGCTGAATCTGAACCTTGGTGAGTTGCTTGCCTTGTTGAAGACGCTGCCTTGCTTAGCTTGTTGAAAGTTGTTATGAACCAATCTAGATGCATGATCTGCCTGAGTGTGGGAGGAATTTGTAGGTGAAGATGAAGCATGAAGAACATGAAAGGATTTATCATAACTTGATTTGATTGGGTAGTGTGGAGGCACCCCTGTAGATGCAGTAGGAATATCTTGGTGCTCTTCTACAATCTTGTTGATCTGCTTTTGCTGGATAGAAGTGTCTTGGGCTGAGGCTGCAGTGGTTGTAGTGTCCTTCTCTTCTGACCATGTTGTGAAGAGGCTAAATTTTGCGATATGAGAGATTACTTTGATGCACTATTTTGTCGGTATAGTAGTTAGAACTACCTTTGGTATCCTGTAGGGATGACCCCCCAGAGTAACAATGATGCTACATGGTCGAGTCTCATAAACAACATGACGCCTCCACATAAATGGTTGGCCTAACCAAACATCATATACTTCCGATGGAAAAACATCATCCTTGAAGGGCTTGATTTCATATGATAGGCGACACTACTGGCTGACAAGAAGATCTTGTCTCTAGTGGAGCCATCCGATGTTGTATGGATGCAGGTGTCATGTTGTCGGAAAATCCAATTGCTTGACAACCTCTACTAAGATGAGGTTCTTTTAGCTTCCACTATCAACAATGAAATGCAGTGGGATCCCCTTCACCCACATCTGTGAATGGCCCCTCCTCAAGATCCTCTGGTTCTTCTGGTTGGATTGTTGTGGTCGCGATAGTGGAAGTGGGCTCTACATCAATTATCTATCTCCTTTTATTAGTGTCTGAATTAGAATTCGAGTCGGGGCTCGGCTCTGTTTCTTTGATATTGACCAACAACGATTGTTTAGAGCGACATTCATCGACATTGTGCCAAGGGATTTTGTGGAAGTCACACCACTTCCCAATGTCCTTATTTTTCTTCCCATTACCCTTCTTTTCCTGTGGCTTGGACTGATTATCTTGAGGTTGACTACTCTGTGAGTTTGGGTTGCCTTTACCATACTTTGGTTGTTGCGGATTTGCAGACCCAAATTACCGCTTGTTCTGCTGCTTAAATTTCTGCTCGATTTTGGCAACATATCTATAAGCGAATCCCAGTGATGAGATGTCCAAAAACTCCATTTCGATTTGGATGTACCTACGTGGAGCCCCGTGGTATTTTAGAACTATATGCCACTCAAAGTCTTTGATACTTGGCTTGGTGTGCAAGGTATGGAAGGTATTTATGAAGTCTGGCATTGTTTGGTCCTGCTTTTGATGCAACATGGTCCATCTCATGTATTGGTCATCATAATTTACCATATGGTAATATTTCTCATTGAATGCATCCATAAAAAAATATCAAGTGGGATCGACCCCAAATATTCCAGACTCCTTTGTGGAACTTTTCTCCCAGTAAGTTTCCCACCAATGTTTGACATGGGGGAGAGCCTTGAGGAGTGCAAATGTGATATTTTCTCTCTCGGAAAAATTGTGAACAGAGAAATAACCTTCTAGCAAATTTAACCATTTTTCCAAAGCATCCGCATGAATCTCACCATCAAATACTAGAATATCAAAATTAACTTGTACCTTGAATGGAGTAGCATCTCCAAAGCGATTGCTTGATGAAGAAAAGCCTTTTATTGTCGACAATCTTTGAAGGATTTGGAAAAAATTATCCAACATATCGTTCCTCTATTGTGTGAGGGCTCTCGCTAGCAACAAATTGATGGGATCTTTTGCTCCCATGTCTATCTTTTCTTCCGCCATGGGAGGCCACTTGGGCTGACGAGAGTGGTTTTCCACAAGGGAAACTAGCTCGAGACCCAACTCTCTGTACCCTAACCTCGTCGGGGACATGTAATAAGAAACAACAATGAGCAGCCTGCTCTGATACCACTGATCCAGATTGTTTTTAAAAAAAAAATGAAGGCAAAGATATAACAATGAAATATACTAAGATATTGCGAGATGCACACAAATATTACAATAAACACAAAGATACAATAATGCACAATTTTTATTAATGAGAGAATGTACAAAAACTGTAAAATTACAGAGTGAGTGACTCACTATAATGGTGGCAGCTTATTTATGAGAAGAAATGTGATGGCTATGCTCATTTGCAAGAAGATGATGATGATTACAATGAATCTATAGAGGCCTTTTTATCATGAAGAAAATCCAAAACCCTAACCCCGGAAGATGAAACGCCAAAAGTCATGTGGGCTCCGATCAAGTAAGTTGGTACGTCAACTTCCTAAGGGCGTAACTTTTGCATACGATCTTCGTTTGGGGCGCATGATAGCTCGTTTGAAAGGTATATTCAAGGGATACACATTTTTCCATCACATTATGGATAAATCATATAGTGTGAGTTTGGAGGGCCCATAAAATGTTGTTTAGGGACTCAAAACGACCCCGAAAGTTTGGGACTTGAAAAGTTGTAGAAAAAATGCCAAGGTGGAAACCCTTGTTTTTAGCCAGTCAAATAGGTGGGTGGTCACCGATTTCCACATGGATCAATCCTCCCCCCTTAGAAAGAAATGGTATCGATTGCGTCAAGTCCCCATGGAATATTTTGTTGAATCTGAACCTTGGTGAGCTGCTTGCCTTGTTGAAGAAGTTGCCCTGCTTAGCTTGTTGAAGGTTGTTATGAACCAATCTAGTTGCATGATCTTCCTGAGTGTGGGAGGACTTTGTATGTGAATATTCAACATGAAGGGATTTATCATAACTTTATTTGACTGGGTAGTGTGGAGGCACCCTCGTAGGTGCAACAGGGATATCTTGGTGGTCTTCTACAATCTTGTTGATCTGCTTCTGCTGGATAGAAGGGTCTTGGGCCGACTTTACAGTGGTTGCAGTGTCCTTCTCTTCTGACCAGGTTGTGAAGAGGATAAATTTTGTGGTATGAGAGATTACTTTGCTACACTTTTTTGTTGATATAGTAGTCAGAACTACCTCTGGTATCCTGTAGGGATGACCCCTTAGAGTAACAATGACGCTACGGGGTCGAGACTCATAAAAAACATGATGCCTCCACATACATGGTTGGACTAACATAACATCGCATAATTCCAGTGGCGAAAAATCATGCAATGCCTCATCCTTGAAGGGCTTGATGTCGTATGACAGGAGACATTGTTGGATGACACACAGATCTCGTTCCTGGCGGAGCCATCCAATGTTGTATGGATGCGGGTGTGGCGTTGTCAACAAATCCAACTGCTGGCTTCTACTATCAATAATGAAATGCAGCAGGGTCCCCTTCAACCACATTTGTGAATGGAAAAGATGCTCCCCCTCCTTAGGATCCTTTGGTTCTTCTGGTTGGATTGTTGCAGCCGTGACAATGGAAGTGGGTTCTACATCAATTATCTATCTCCTTTTATTAGTGTCTGAATCATAATCCAAGTCGAGGCTCGATTCTGTTTCTTTGAGCTCGACCACCAATGATTGTTTTGAGCGACATTCATCAGTGTTGTGCCAAGGGTTTTTGTGGAAGTCACACCACTTCCCGATGTCCTTCTTTTTCTTCCCGTTACCCTTATTTTCCTGTGGATTGGACTGATTTTCTTGAGGTTGACTACTCTGTGATTTATGGTTTCCTTTACCATACTTTGGTTGTTGCAGATTTGCAGACCCAAATTCCTGCTTGTTCTGTTGCTTAAATTTCTGCTCAATTTTGAGAACATATCTATAAGCGGCTCCCATTGATGAGATGTATAGAAAGTCCATTTTAGTTTAGATGTATCTATGTAGAGCCCCGCGGTATTTTAGAACCAGATGTCGCTCAAAGTCTTTGATACCTAGCTTGGTGTTCAAGGTATGGAAGGCATTTGAGAACTCTGACACTCTTTGGTCCCACTTTTAATGTAGCGTGGTCCATCTCATGTATTGGTCATCGTAATTTCCCATAGGGTAGTATTTCTCCTTGACCACATCTATAAAAAAATCCCAAGTGGGCTCGACCCCAAATATTCCAGACTCCTTTGTGGAACTTTGCTCCCAGTAAGTTTCCCACTAATGTTTGACATGGGGGAGAGCCTTGAGGAGCGCAAAGGTGATCTTTTCTCTATAGGAAAAATTGGGAATAGAGAAATAACCTTCTATAAAATTTAACCATTTTTCCAAAGCATCCACATGGATCTCACCTTCAAATACTGGAATATCAAAATTAACTTATACCTTGAATGGAGTAGTGTCTCCAAAGAAACTGCTTGATGAAGATGTGTCTGTTATTGTCAACAATCTTTGAAAAATTTGGGAAAAATTATCCAACATATCGTTCCTCTGTTGCGTGAGGGCTCCCGCTAGAAACAACTTGATGGGATCTTTTGCTCCCACGTCTCTCTTTTCTTCTGCCATGGGAGGCCACTTGGGCTAACGAGAGCGGTTGTCCTCAAGGGAAACTATCTCGAGACCCAACTCTCTGTACCATGACCTCGTCGGGGACATGCACTAAGAAATGACAATGAGTAGCCTCGTCTGATACCACTGATCCATATTAGTTTTTAGAACAAAATGAAGGCAAATATAAGAATAAAATATAAAGAGATATTGCGAGATACAGAAAAATATTGCAATAAAAACAAAGATATAGTAATGCACAATTTTTATTAATGAGAGAATGTACATAAATTGTAAAATTACAGAGTGAATGACTCGTTAGAATGGTGGCCGCATATCTCTGAGAAGAGATGTGATGACTATGCTCATTCGCAAGAAGATGATAATGATTACAATGAAGATGTAGAGGCATTTTTAACATGAATATAATCCAAAACCCTAACCCCCAAAGATGAAATGCCAAAATTCATGTGGGCCTCGATGGGGTAAGTTGGTACGTCAACTTCCTAAGGGTGTAACGTTTGGATACAATCTTCGTTTGGGGTGAATGATAGCTTGTTTGAAAGGTCTATCCGAGGAATACACATTTTTACATCACACTTTGGATAAATCCTACAATATTACTATGGAGGGACCAGAAAACGTTGTTTAGGGCCTTAAAACAACCCCAAAAGTTTGGGACTCGAAAAGTTGTAGAAGAACTGCCAAGGTGGAAACACCTATTTTGAGCTATTGGAATAGGTGAGTGGCCACCGATTTTCGCCTGGATCAATCCTCCCCCCTTAGGAAGTAATGGTATCCATTGTGTCAAGTACCCAGGGAATATTTTGCTGAATTTGAACCTTGGTGAGTTGTTTTCCTTGTTGAAGAAGTTGCCTTGCTTAGCTTGTTGAAGGTTGTTATGAACCAATCTGGCTGCATGATCTGCCTGAGTGTGGGAGGACTCTGTAGGAGAAGATGAAACATGACTAACATGAATGGATTTATCATAAATTGATTTTATTGGTTAGCGTGGAGGCACCCCCGTAGGTGCAATAGGAATATTTTGGTGCTCTTCTACAATTTTGTTGATTTTCTTCTGCTGGATAGGAGGGTCTTGGGACAACGTTGCAGTGGTTGCAGTGTCCTTCTCTTCTGAATAGGTGGTGAAGAGGCTAAATTTTACAGTATGAGAGATTACTTTGCTACACTATTTTTTCGGTATAGTAGTCGGAACTACCTCTGGTATTTCGTAGTGTTGACCCCCTAGAGTAACAAAGACGCTATAGGGTCAAGACTCATAAAAAACATGTTGCCTCCACATATATGGTTGGCCTAATAGAACATCACATAATTCTAGTGGGGAAACATCACACAATAACTCATCCTTGAAGGGCTTGATGGCGTATGATAGGAGACATTGCTAGCTGACATGAAGATCTCGTCCCTGGTAGAGCCATCCTATGTTGTATGGCTAATGGTGTGGGGTTATCGGAAAATCAAACTGCTTGACGACCTCTGCTGAGATGAGGTTCTTCTGACTGGGCAGGATGACATGGTAGTACGAACGTTGTCATGGAACTGACTGGGAAGGTTGACATGGAAGTATGGATCTTGATGTGGTAGTTGACTGGGTAGGATGACGTGGGAGTACAAACACTGACATGGTAGTACAAACGTTGATGTGGTAGCTGAATCAGAAGGCTGATGTGGAAGTACGGACATTGACGTGGATGTTGACTGGGTAGGATGACGTGGTAGTACAAACACTGATGTGATAGTTGACTGGGCAAGCTGGCATGGCGGGCTAACATGGCTCAGGCCAATCAGGGGTTGATACATGGCCCAATCAGAGGGTGCCACGTGATAGCCCAAATTTTCCCAATGTGGGCTAGGTTGAAATTTTAGGGCCGTGGTCAAATGGGGCGCCATATGACTAGGAGCCCAGGATTTGGGGGTTGCGCCAGTTGTGCTAAATCTGGCGGATTTGGCCAAATTTGGAGGATTTTACCAAATTTGGCCTTGATTTTAGTTAATTTTTGCCTAGAAAATGGGACTTGAGCCCAAAAAGAGCCTAGAAAGAGGGGTGAAGTTGGGATTTCGACCCCCAAATCAAATTTTATATAAACAAAGCATGTTTGAGTGTTTTGAGAGGGCAGATATAGCAGAATGATGAAGAATTTGTGAAGTTCAAACCATTTTTATGTAGTGAAGCCATTGAGGAAGAGATCTTTGGAGGCCGTTTCCGGGAGTTCTACTCCGCCTTTTTCAGCGTCATCTATTGCATTTGGTTCCTGATACAGAGCATAACACAACATAGTCTATTAGAGACCAAATTGACATAATTTTGATACATGTTTTAAGCATTAAAGATTAATAAGAAGCCTCCCACTAAAGACAAAGGCCCGAAGACGTAGGCAAATTTGTGTCGAACTCCGTTATCAATATTTGGTGTTATGGTTTGTTGTTCTTATAGTCTATTTTTTGTTCAGATTTATTTATGATGGATGCACCATTCTTTCATTAAATATTCTTCTTCTCTTTAAATCCTAAATGGTAAAATAACTCATGCATAAACTTAACCAAAGTCTTTAAAAGATCAATTTCGGATCAAGTGGTATCAGAGCAGGTTGACAGTTGGTTGTTTGAGTTTGCATGATTAACATGGAAAATTTCAGGTGTTGAATGCTCACGAGATCTAAGTATCAAAAGGGAGAAGGAAAACTTGCATATTTCATTCCTGAGATTGAACAAGAATTGCGAAGGAAGAGCATGGCATCTGGAGAGGAACTTTCTCAAGAAGAGAAATATTTTCGAAAGATTTCTTTGCTATGTCAGAGATGCTGAAGGTGTTATATGATGATTACGTAGAATGGAAGAAACTTGATCATGGTGAACCATCAATACAAAAAATTGAAGGTGGAGGAGACACTCCTAACACTCCTCCTGATTCTCCTTCATCTCCATCTTCTTCTTCTTCTTCAAGTTCAAGTTCTACTTCTAACACTACTTCTACAACAACACATTCTCATTCTCATAAACATAATCCTGATATGTCATTACTTAAACTTGATGTAATTTTTTTTTTCCTATGTATGATGGCGAAGTTAACACTGAGAAACTTGATAACTGAGTTAGACAGATGGAGGTATATTGTAATGTGCAACAAATCAAAGATGAGGCAACCAAAATCAGATGCAACATGGAACCCAACAAGTTGGTAAGATTTTTCCATCATGGCATGATTTTATTTCCACACTTAGAAAACAATTCTATCCATTGGGATATAAGGAAAATGATTTAATTGAATTGCAAAGTCTTAAGTTAAGAAAAGGACAATCGATGCAGGAATATACATATGAATTTCATAAGATGGCTTTGATGTTAGATGTTCCATTCACTACACAAGAAACTCTTATGAAGTATATAGGAGGTTTGCTTGCTTATATTCATAATATTGTATTTATGTTTGGACCTAATAATCTTGATGAGGTTTCTGTTCAAGCAACATATATTGAAACAAGAAAAACTAGAGTTAGTGTATCAGAGGAATCATCTTCAAAGAAAGAAGGAATAAGAAAAGGGAATGGGAAGAAAGCAAACTCAATGACAATGAAGGAAGATAAGATCTCTTGCAAGCATTGCAAGAAAGAAGGGCACGGTGAAGAACATTATTGGCAATTGCACCCAGAGAAGAAACCAAAGTGGTTCAAAGAAAAGAAAGGGAAGCAAAAAGTTGTAGCAGTAGCACAACCGACAGACTTGGGATCAGATGCAGGTGATGAGTTTAAAGTTACAACAATTGGTTTGTCAAGTGATGATTATGTAGATAGATGAAAATTGTTTCATATAAGGGTCATAATGAAACATAGTAAGGTCGATACATTGTTAGATAATGGATCTCAATCTAACTTAATTTCAGTGGAAGTGGTTAAACAATTGAGATTGACAACTAAGTTACATCATAAACCTTACTCACTTAAATGGATAAACAACAATCATAAATTGCCCATAACAAATAACTTCACTTTAAGGTTTGCAATTTCATCAAATTTTGTGGATGAGGTAACATGTGATGTGGTGCCACTAAATGGACGTGGAATGTTCTTAGGAAGCCCTTATTTATATGACTGCAAATCAATATTCTTCGGGGAACAAAATAAATATCACTTGTTTAAGAAGGGAACCGAATATGTTGTACATGCTCATCATATTAAAACAAATCAAACTCTACTAAGGATGAAACAATTAAGAAAGGTAGCATATCCAAGAATCATACCTATAATTGTTCCAAGTAAAGAAACTGATCTTAAGCATGAACATGAGATGGTTATAGGATGTGAGTTCAATCATACTTTTTTTCAAGATAAGTTAATGTCGTACAAGCCCGTCAAACATATTGGTTCATTTACAGTCATATTTATGATATTATTGCTGCTAATGTTTTCTACATGGATGCTAGTGGATTCAGTAAGATGTGAACGAGTTCAAATGGTTAACAATATAATTTCAGTTGTCATGGTTATTATGCAATTGATTGTGATGTGATAGGTGCACATGACAGAGTTTAAAGACAAAGGACAAGTGGGGAGACCTATCCCACACTTGATGTTTGGTTAATATCTTTTTGGAAGACCAAAAGGTCTTAGTGGGGAGGTGTGATCCAAATGGATAAAAAAAGGACAAAAATTCAAAGTTCTCGGATTCAGACGAAACCAACATCATCACGTAGGGCTCGTCGTGCCGATTCTGACAGTATATTCTTTTTCCAAAACAGGAAAAAAGACAAGTCAAAGTCAACTGGTGACATCAACAGTACTGTTGATGACGTCACACAGAAGCCTTTGAGTATGACACGTGTTAGGTGGATTCCACATTTTTGGGTGCTAATGTGGCGATGATGTGGAATGTACAGACTGACATGTGGCAGTCCATACGATGACGTGGTAGTATGGACACTGATGTTCAGATGACTAGGCAAGATGGTGTGGCCATACAGACGCTAGTGTGGCAATTGACTGGGCAGGATGATATGGCAGTATAGATGTTGACGTAGCAGTTGACTGGATAGGTTGATGTGGCAGTACGAACACTGACATGGCAACTGATTGGGCAGGTTGATGTGGTAGTACGGATGTTGACGTGACAACTAATTGGGCAGGCTGATGTGGCAGTATGGACGTTGATGTGGCAGATGACTGGGAAAGCTGAAGTGGCACTACAGACACTGGCATGGTGACTGACTGGGCAGAATGACATGGCGTGGGCCCATTAGGGGGTGACATGTGGCCCAATCAGAGGGTGCCATGTGGCAACCCAAATTTTCCCAATGTGGGCTAGGTCAAAATTTTAGGGCCGTGGTCACATGGGGTGCCATATGACCAGGAGCCCAGGATTTGGGGGTTCTGTCAATTGTGCTAAATCTGACGGATTTGGTCAAATTTGGAGGATTTTACCAAATTTGGGCCTGATTTTAGTGGATTTTTGCCTAGAAAATGGGATCTGAGCCCAAAAAGAGCCAAGAAAGAGGGAGAAGTTTGGATTTCGACCCCCAACTCAAATTTTATATAAACAAAGCATGTTTGAGTTTTTTGAGAGGGTAGATACAACATAATGATGAATAATTTGTGAAGTTCAAGCCATTTTTATGAAGGGAAGCTATTGAGGAAGTGAGCTTTAGAGGCCATTTCTGGGAGTTCTAGTCCATCTTTTTCAGTGTCGTCTATTGAATCAGGTTCCTGAGACAAATAAAAACACAACATAGTCTATTAGAGACAAAATTGATGTAATTTTGATACATGTTTTAAGCATTGAAAATTAATAAGAAGCCTCCCACCGAAGATGAAGGCACGAATACGTAGGCAAATTTGTGTCGAACTCTGTTATCAATATTTGGTGTTATGGTTTGTTGTTCTTATAGTCATATTTTTGTTATGATTTCTCTATGATGGATGCAACATTCTTTCATTAAATCTTCTTCTTCTCTTTAAATCCTAAATGGTAAAATAACTCATGCATAAACTTAACCAAATTCATTAAAAGACCATTTTTAGATCAATCTGGACCGTTCATTATAAGGTCACAGATCTGACAATAGAAGTTATGTTAGGGTTTTTTTCCCTTGAAGGAAACCCTCTTTTCGTGAGGGAATTGTATTGCAGCTGTGTAGGTGTGAATATTGTATTTTGAGAGAGGAGACTATGAGAGAAAGAAGAGGAAGTTACAATATGTGTGCTGTAGGTTGTATCCCTTCATTTTCCCTCATAATAATATAGGAATGACCTGACAATTTCTCTGGTGGACGTAGTCCACACTGGGTGAACCACGTATATCTGTGTCTCTATTGTATTGTGCATCTTTTGTGTTTTATTTCGGCATTTGTTTTATTTTATTGCTTTGCGATCATGTTTTTCTAACAACTGGTATCAGAGCGAAAGGTAACTTGTAGGAAAAGAGGGTTCTTGGTTCGAGTGGGAGCAATGGCAGAAGATGGAAAGTTTAGGGTAGAGAAATTTAACAGCCAAAACTACCAGTTATGGAAGATGCACATGGAAGATTATTTATATCAGAAGGATCTATTCCTACCATTAGGCAGAATAGAAAAGAAGTCGACGACCATAAAGGATGAAGAATGGGAGGTTCTTGACAGAAAGGCACTGGGAACGATACAGTTGAGCATGGCAGCGTCGATGGATTTCAATATTTCAAAAGAAAAGACAACGAAGGATATGATGGATGCATTGACTAAAATTTATGAAAAACCATCGACGTCCAATAAATTATTCCTAATGAAGCGATTATTTAATATTAAGATGTTAGAAGGTGGGTTTGTTGTAAATCATTTTAATGAATTTAATATGGTTATTAATCAGCTAAGATTTGTAAAAGTGGACTTTGATGATGAGGTCAAGGCTCTTCTAATCCTGTGATCATTACCAGAAATATGGAATGGCTTGGTCATGGTTGTAAGTAACTCCGTCTTTGGTTCAAACACTCTAAAATTTGATGATGTTTTTGGTGTTATCCTTAGCGAGGAAATGCAACGGAAAAACATAGGTGAGACATCAGGTAATGCGTTGACCATGGAGAACTGGGGAAGACAAAAGGATAGAAGAAAGGGATCATGGAACCGTGGGAATTCTAGAAAGGGAAGATCCAAATCCAGACTGGGAAAGATAGAGTGTTGGAATTGTGGCAAGAAAGGACATCTGAAGAAAGCCTCCAGAGCTCCAAAGAAACAAAGAGATGGACAACAAGAGAAAATTCATGAAACAAATGTAACAGGTGATGTGTTATAAGATGCTTTGATTATTTATGTAGATAATATTTCTGAGTCTTGGGTAGTATATTTAGGGGATTCATTTCATGCCACACCCCATAGAATTTTTTTTCAAGATTATGTTCAAGGTGATTTTGGACAGGTTCATTTGGGTGATGATGCACCATGAAAAATTGTTGGAATGGGAAAGGTACAAATAAAATAAAAGAATGGAAACCAATGGCTGTTGAAAGAGGTAAGACATGTTCTAGATATAATATATCTACATTTATAGGTAAGGCATTGAAGGTCACCACACTACTACATACGGGCGGATTATTCCACAAAATTTTTCCACGTTTCTATTATTTTCATGTTTTTTTAAAATAGGGTAGGATTTTCGTCGATATTGCCACGAAAGTTCGTCGATATAGCCACGAATAGGCTTTTTAACTTGGTCTGGATTTTCGTCACTATTTCCATGAAAGTTCGTTGTTATTTCCACAAAAAATTTGTTTATCTCATTGGTCAGTGTTAATGGCTAGTTGACTAGTTGATTTATATATACCTGACTTTAAGAGACTTTATATATACCTGACTTTAAGAGACTTTGTTTGAGTTGTTTATTTTTTCCATCACCCACCGGTTGAACAAATCCAATTCTCAATCTACATAGCTCGCATTTTGAACTTGCAAGGTTAGTATGCTTTTTTTTATTGATGTACTCATTTAACTTGTAAATTTTTGTTCAAATGTCCGAATTTCATGTAGCTTGTTTTTTCCTTGATAATATATTATATGTGTAGTACTATATTTCATGTCTTTGGTTTTCATATCTAGTTAGTATATTTTATGGAAAAGGGTATGTGGATTCCATAATATTCTAGGTTTATGGAATCCACATACCCTTTTCCCTTCAATTGTAGCTAGAATGTCTCTCTCTTTTCATTGATAAAGATATGGAAGTGCTCTGTTGGAAATATTGTCATTGATGTCAAAAATCGAAGTGATGATAACAAAACAGTGTGCAGAGACCGAACAAAGTGAAAATGTCATACAATGTGCAAGATATCGATAGCGCAAGCTCAAGAGGAGGAGCGAATAATATCGAAGATCAAATCTCATAAGGAGGAATTCGTGATTATTGTTGATCACGATAGGGTCAACAGTATTCCTATGAATAAATCTCAGGAGGAATAGAAGCTTGAAAGAGCTCAGAGGAAGGACAAGATTTGAGTTAATCTCAGAAGGGTTGGCGTTGAGTTCAGATCAAGGAGCCATCAATAATCTCGATGGACGATAGAGATCGCTCGAGAGGACTAGAACTAATTTCCGTAGGCCATTTGATCTAGCATAACTGTTAGGAGGATAAGCACTAGCATCCATTCCTTTCGTGGGAAGGAAATCACAATAACAATCCTGGTCGTTGGAGCCATAGGACATGTGGAAAAAGATCAAAGCACGATGAGCTGTTGAGAAAGTGGTTTCAAGCAAACTGCCTTTCGCTTCGATACACTTTTAAGGGCACACACATCCACTATTAAAACCATAATGGTTTTCCTTGGTCCGTCTTCTCAAAATTAATTTTCGTACTAGTCCACTGCCCGATATGTGTCTCAATCGTCGATCTAGGTTGATATGACAAGTAAAGCACCTGAATGTTTGGCGAGTGGTCATAGCGCATGGTCACATTGTGGAGAGTTGGAGGGAGGAGCTAGTGCAGCCGAGCTCTATTTCGGTGATTGCGACATGGAGAGTCGACACCCTTTATCACAGGAGTCCCGAAGTTGTGAATCGTGAAGAAATTTGTGGATAAGTGCTTGGTCACCACCGATGGTCACGAGAAAAGAAGAATCCAATCTAGCTAAGCTTCTTTTTCGGAGTTTCAATGATCATGACATGGAGTGTCGAGACTCCTCATCACAAGAATGCCGAAATGTGAAATCACGATAAGAGAAGGACCGTCGATTTAGAGGACATAACGAGGACCGTTGGATTTGGGTTGTGGTTTAGCGAACCACACCAACAAGGATACGTGGCACAGTAAGACATTGACAAGTGTTAAGTTGATACATCATTTCAGAGATGTAATGTGAGCCATACGATCATTTTGGCGAAATCATAATTGGGATTTTTGAACTGTTGGAAGTCATGAAGACTCAATGGAAAAAACATCGAAATATCGACAACCGTCCATCTCAGCTGAAGGTTGAATCGCAATCGCTGAAGTTGATAAACATGATTAAGTCATGGCCATTAGATTAAATAATAAAAGAAGTAATATGAGTCGTCCGATCATTTTGGGGATATCTATTCGAGAGTTTTTGGTATGTTGGAAGCAACAAAGTCCCGAAGGACAAATAACCTGAAATTCCGTAAAACGCTCATCTCAGTGAGTAATTAAATCTTGACCGTTGATTTGAAGGAAGCGCCTCCGTAGAATTCGGTTCCTGTGAAAATAATAGAGTTTTAAGATTGAGTTTAAAAGATGAAATTGATCCATTTCTGTGATCAATTAATGAAGAGTCTTCACGCTAAAAATAAATAAACAGTAGTTAATGATTATGGTGAAGTTAATTGAAGAGGTGCGATGGTCCAAACGAAAGGACACAATGTTTTTAAATCTCACACTAGTTTGAAGATTATATAAACCAGAAAGAGTGGGAGAAGAAAGTGTCTCTCAGGTTCACATTAGAAGATCAAAAATAGAAGTAGAGTCCAAGATGAAGAACTATTTGTCCTAAGGCCCTTGTCAATGTTTTATTGAAGATCAAGAACATAAGAAGACAGAGCACCAGTTATGCAATCCAGTACTTGATGTAGAATATCATACAAGAAAAGGTTGCAGCAGACAAGTAGTTACAACAATGGCTGTTGAGTCAAATTCAATGAAGTACAGAAGAGAGTGAATTACATTATAAACTAAGGGTGGTTGGGTGGTGCAAGGGTAAGTTAGTGCCTGCAAAGGGAGTTGGTGCTTCCTTGTCATTTGTAGCTGACTAAACAGGGGGTTATAACCTCCTATCAGTTGGTGCTGGTAAACCAGGGTGTGGGTGCATCCTGATCAATTGGTGCTGATCAAAAAAAGGAAGTACATCTTCCTTCTATGTAACATGTAAAACAAATTTTGCAGTTAATAGAAAAGAGTTTGTGGTTTTCCCATTTGGGTTCCACGATAAAATACTGTGTTAAAATACTGTTTGCATTAATAAGTGGAAAATTAATATAATTGTTGTGTCACTGATTCACCCCCCCCTCTCAGTGACATGATCTGATCCTTCAATTGGTATCAGAGCAGGTTCCTTAAACATAGTCTAACAAACTTGAAGGTAGATCCTGAAGATGGATCAACAAGAAGGAATGTATAACAACAAAGCACCATTGTTCAATGGAGAAGGCTATGCTCTGTGGGAAATAAGAATGAAAAACTTTCTGTTGGCTCTTGGTTTTGAAATATGACAATCTGTTGTAAACGGTTACATTTCACCAACTATTCCACCCAAAGACTCTGGAGGAAAGAAAATCTGTAATGATAACTCAAGAGCAGTTAATGGTATTCTAGCAGGGTTGACTAACTTTATATGTGTGGAATTTATGCATTGCAAATTGACCAAAGAAATTTGGGACAAATTGGAGGCTGTATATGAAGGAGATGACAAAGTCAAAGAAGCCAAACTACAGACCTATAAAACTCAATTTGAAAACCTGAAAATGAAAGAAGAAGAAAATATTGCTGAATACTTTCATAGGGTAGATGAAGTGGTCAACTCAATTAGAGCAGCAGGAGAAGAAGTTACAGATAAACCCATTGTGCAAAAAATACTAAGGTCATTACCGATGAGATATGATGCAAAGATTTCCTCAATTGAAGATAGATCTGATCTAAGCTCACTCACAATTGGCCATCTCCATGGGATTTTTATAGCATATGAAATGAGAACAGGAAATAATAAATCGACAAAAGACGAAACAACTTTCAAATCATCCAAGACAAAGATAAATCAGAAGCAAAAACCTCAATCCTGTCATCATGAAGAATCTGATGTGGAGGAAGCTGACTTCATTAGAAAACTTTAGAAAGGATAAGGGAAGTACAAAGGCAAGCTTCCTTTCAAATGTTTTAATTGTGGCAAAGTTGGTCATTTTGCATCCAAGTGTCCCTATCCCAAGGAGGACCCTGAAGAGGAAGAAAACAAGAAAAAATTCTACAGAGGGAAAAACAATTTCTACTCAAAAGAAGAAGAAAACAACTCGTCAGAGTCTAGTGACAATGATGAATCTGATGATGATGAAGTTCTTTTCTTAGGTATTGAAGAATCTAATGAGATAGAAAAAATTAAACATGAGAAGGAGTTAGAAGATGAAGCAAAAGTTAATATGGAGGAAGAACTTCTCAGTGCCTTAGATGAATTAAGAAAATACAAAACCAGATATAGACAGTTGAAAAGTTTTGTAGTTGAACAAAAAGAAAAATATGAACAAGAAGAAAAGGAGATGGAAAAACTTATGAATAATCTGAAAAAACAAATCTTAGAAGCAAATAAGATCGAAGAAAGTCTGGAAAAGTCTCTTGAAGAAAAACAAATAACTGTTGAAAGGATGGAGGAAGAAATAGTTCATCTAAAAAAGGAACTGGATGAAAAAATCATTCAAACAAAATCTGAAAATAACTCTAAAATATTAGATAAGATTATTACAGCGCAAAGGGATTCTGGAAATAAAATTGGAATAGGTTATTCTCAAAAGGAAAGCCATGTTAACTCAAAATCTTATGCAGATGCTCTTCGTGGTACATTCAAAAAGAAAAATGAAGAGAAGATAAGTAATGATAAGGACTCCAGAAGATTACCTCCACCCATCAGGAAAGAAGGAAATACAATACCAAAGAAGTTTTACCAAAACATGCATCCTCACATTTTTCCTGGTTATTGCTATGCATGCTCTAATTTTGGACACAAAGCTATAAATTGTAGAGCATATAGAAAGAAAAATCTGAATGTTAAGAATTATATCCTTAAGGATAAACAACCAACAAATCGAGTTACGAGGAGAAACTATAACTCCTTTGAACCTCTACAAGAAGGGGACTTACAATGGTTCATATGTCATAACCATCGACATAAAGCCATTAATTGTAGACTAATGGAAGTCTCAAAACAACCCAATTTCATTAGAGAGTAGAAGAAACTTTGGAGACTAAAAACATCAAAAAGGGAATGTCTTATTGCCCTAAAAACTCAATATGAAAAGGATCTCTGGTATGTTGACAATGGATGCTCGAAACATATGACAGGTAACAAGGACAAGTTCTTAGACTTAAAGAAACAAAAAGGTAAAGTTACATTTGGTGATAATGCTTCAAGTAGCATACTTGGGAAAGGCACTGTGAGCTTGGGAAAAGACAATGCTATTAATGTACTACTTGTCTATAAATTGAAGCCTAGTTTATTAAGTGTCAATCAGACCTGTGATCAGGGATACTTCTACATCTTTGATTCCCAAAGATGTGATATTAGGAGAGAAGACACAAGAAAATTAGTTGGTACTTCTCCTAGAACTCCTGAAAATGTATATATACTAAATGCAAAATTGAATGAGGAGTGCCATATAAATTCTGTAGATGAAAGTTGGCTATGGCATAGGAGGTTGGGGAATATTAACTTTGACAATCTTGTGAAAGTCAACAACCTTAGTGCAGTGAGAAACTTGCCAAAAATCATAAAACCTTCAAATGCTATGTGTAGACACTGTCAACTAGGGAAGAAAACTAGGGTAAGGTTCAAAACAAAAGAATACACAACCTCTAAACCTTTAGAGCTTGTTCACACTGACCTATGTGGACCTATGAGAAACAAGAGTCTACAAGGAGAGCCTTACTTTATGTTGTTCATTGATGACTTTACTAGAATGAGTTGGATATGTTTTCTCAAGGAAAAATCAGAAGCACTCAACAAATTCAAAGCCTTTAAAACCCTTGTTGAAAATGAAAGGGAGACAAAAATCAAATGTCTTAGATCAGACAATGGTGGTGAATTCACCTCAAAAGAGTTCGATGTCTTCTGTGAAACTCATGGAATAAAAAGTCAATTCTCTGCTACCAAAACACCTCAACAAAACGGGATTGCTGAAAGAAAGAACATAACAGTTTAGGAGGCTGCAAGGACTATGCTCAATGAAGCAAAATTTTCAGATGGATATTGGAGGGAAGCTGTAAGCACAACTGTATACATATTGAACAGAGGTTAGCTCAGGGTTAATAGTGATAAAACTCCTTATGAACTATGGTTTGGAAGAGCTCCATAAGTGAAATACTTCAAAATATTTGGAAGTAAATGCTACATCAAAAGACTAGATGAGAGTCTTGGAAAATTTGATGCCAGATATGATGAAGGTATTTTTCTTGGATATGCTTCAAAAAATAAGGCATACAGATGCTACAATCTTAGATCACATAAGATTTTTGAAAGTGCAGATGTCAAGGTGGATGATCTAAAAACGATAAGGATCAAAAATCAAGAGACCATATCTAAAAATAAAGATGAAGATGATAATGAGACATTCGACACACAACTAGAAGAAGTAGAAGAGAATGAAAAAGAAAGGGAAGAATATGATATGGATACTAGTGAAAGTGAAGAAGATAGTGAATATGGAGAGATAAGAGAATAATTCCCAAGAAGAGATACAAACACACCCTCAATAATTATTCATAAAAATCATCTCGAAGAACTGATTATTGGAATATGAATGATGGAGTGCAAACAAGAAGACAACTATTGTATCAAACAAAATTAGCATTGTTATCACATATTGAGCCAAGTTCAATCAAAGAGGAATGTAAAGACGAGAACTGGGTTAAAGCTATGAATGAATAATTGGATCAAATTGAAAGAAATCAAACTTGGGAACTAGTTCCTAGACCAAAAGATAAAAATGTCATTGGAACTAAATGGGTATATAAAAATAAAATGAATGAAGATGGGAAAGTAATAAAGAAAAAGGCCACATTAGTATGCAAATGTTATGCTTAGGTTGAAGGAATAGACTATGAAGAAACATTTTCACCTGTGGCTAGATTAGAGGCAATTAGGATGTTCTTAGCTTTCTCTAGCTACAAAAATTTTAAAGTGTACCAAATGGATGTCAAATCAACATTTCTCAATGGAAATTTAGAAGAGGAAGTCTATATTGAGCAACCAGATAGGTTCCAACTAACAAATAAATGAGACTATGTTTGTAAATTAAATAAGGCACTCTATGGATTAAAACAAGCACCCAGAGCATGGTATGCAAGGCTAGACTCTTATTTACAGAAACAAGGCCTTAAAAGGGGATCAACAAACATCAATCTTTATTGAAAAATTGATGGTAATAACTTGATCATTGTGGAAGTGTATGTTGATGATATCATATTTGGTATTAATAATATAAAAATGAGTAAGGACTTTGCTAAGATTATGCAACAAGAATTTGAAATGTCTATGCTTGGCGAACTAAATTTATTCCTTGGATTACAAATAATACAATCCAAAAAGGGAGTCTTTATCCATCAGTATAAATATGTTAAGGATATGCTTAAGAGATTCCAGTTAGAGGATTGCAAACCTGTTAGTACACCTATGACGGTTGGATGCAAACTAAGCAAGGATGATGAGTCCAAAGCTGTAGATCCAAAACACTATAGATCAATGATTGACAATTTGCTCTATGTAACAACTTCCAGACCCGATGTCAAGCAAGATGTTGGGATGGTGGCTAGATTCCAAGTAGAACCAAAGGAGAATCATGTTCAAGCTGTAAAAATAATCTTTATATATTTGAAAGGAACCATAGATCTTGGTTTATGGTATCCTACCAAGGACTCATTCACATTGAAAGCCTATTCAGATGCTGATTGGGAAGGAAGTGTAGATGATAGAAAAAGTACGAGTGGAGGAACATTCTTTTTGGGAGAATCACTGGTTGCTTGGATAAGCAAGAAACAATCCTCAATTTCTCTGTCTAGAACTGAAGCCGAGTATATTGCAACAACAAAATGTTGCACACAAGTGGAATGGATGAAACAAACTCTACAAGACATCAAAATAGTATTTGAAGAACCCACAATTATCCACTGTGACAATACAAGCGCGATAAGTCTCTCTAAGAACCCAGTCCAACACTCAAAATTGAAACACATTCCCATAAAATACCACTATCTAAGAGATCAAGATGAAAACAAGAACATTAAATTGGAATATGTTCCAACACAAGAATAGGTGGCAGATATTTTTACAAAATCCTTAAACAGAGATATATTTGAATATCTCAGGAAAAAATTGAGAGTAATATTTCTTCCTAACTAAAATATCTCAAGAAAATGATGAATCAATTGGCACCTATTGAGGGGGAGATATGAATCAACGACATAAGGTGTCATTCAGTTATGGCAGAAAAACATTAATTGCAGGAGGAGTTACCAGTGGTTAGAGAAGTGTTTATACATATAGATGATTGGAGAAGAAACCCTTTGCCATTGATGTCAAAGGGGGAGATAAACTTCATAAAAGGAAATCTTCATAAGTGGAAAGCATCATCACAGGGGGAGTTTTGAATATAAATTTAGTGTGTTGCCCTCAATGACAAAGGGGGGGATTGTTGGAAATATTTTCATTGATGTCAACAATCGAAGTGATGATGAAAAAAAAGTGTGCAGAGATCGAATGAAGTGAAAATGTCATACAGTGTGCAAGAGATCGATAACGTAAGCTCAAGAGGAGGAGTGAAAAGGAGAAGTGAATAGTATCAAAGATCAAAGCTCAGAAGGAGGAATTCGTGATTATTGTTGATCATGATAGGATCAACAATATTCCTATGAATAAATCTCAGGAGGGATAGAAGCTTGAAAGAGCTCAGAGGATCAACGAGAGTTGAGTTAAGCTCAGAAGGGTTGGCATCAAGTTCAAATCAAGGAGCCATCAATAATCTTGATGGACGATAGAGATCGTTCGAGAGGATTGGAACTAATTTCCGTAGGCCGTTTGATCCAACATAACTGTCAGGAGGATAAGCGTCGACGTCCAATCCTTTCATGGGAAGGAAATCACGATAACAATCCTGGCCGTTGGATCCATAGGACACGTGGTGAAAGATCAGAGCATGACAAGCTGTTGATAAAGTGGTTTCAAGCAAACTGCCTTTCGCTCCGATACAATTTTAAGGGTGCCACACGTCTGCTATTAAAACCATAATGGTTTTCCCTAGTCTGTCTTCGCAAAATTAAGTTTTGTGCCAGTCCACTACCTGATATGTGCCTCAACTGTCGATCTAGGTTGATTTGAAAAGTAAAGCGCCTTAATGTTTGACGAGTGCTCATAGCACATGGTCACATCGTCGAGAGTTGGAGGGAGGAGCTAGTGCAACCAAGCTCTATTTCGGCGATCACGACATGGAGATTTGAGACCCTTCATCATAGGAGTCTCGAAGTTGCGAATCACGAAGCGCTTTGTGGATAAGCACCTGTTCATCACTGATGGTCATGAGAAGGGAAGAAGCCAATCCAACTAAGCTCCTTTTTCAGAGTTTCAACGATCACGACATGGAGTGTCGAGACCCCTCATCACAAGAATGCCGAAATGCGAAATCACGATAAGAGAAGGACCGTCGATTTAGAGGACATAACGAGGACTATTGGATCAGGGCTGTGGGTTAGTGAACCACATCAGAAAGGATACGTGGCATAGTAAGACACTGACAAGTGTTAAGTTGATACATCATTTCAGAGATGTAATGTGAGTCATCCGATCGTTTAGGCAAAATCATAATCGGTATTTTTGAACTATTGGAGGTCATGAAGACTCAATGGACAAAACATCGAAATCTCAACAGCCGTCCATCTTAGCCGAAGATCGAATCGCAATCGCTGAAGTTGATAAACATGATTAAGTCATGGTCGTTAGATTAAATAATAAAAGAATTAATATGAGCCATCCGATCATTTTGGGGATACCATATTCGAGAGTTTTTGGTATGTTGGAAGCAACAAAGTCTCGAAGGACAAATAAACCGAAATCCTGTAAACTGCTCATCTCAGCGAGTAATTAAATCTTGACTGTTGATTTGAAGGAAGTGCCTCCGTAGAATTCGGTTCCTATGAAAATAACAAAGTTTTAAGATCTAGTTTAAAAGATGAAATTGATCCATTTCTGTGATCAATTAATGAAGAGTATTCACGCTAAAAATAAATAAACAGTAGTTAATGATTATGGTGAAGTTAATTGAAGAGGTGTGATGGTACAAATGAAAGGACATAGTGTTTTTAAATCTCACACTAGTTTGAAGATTATATAAACCAGAAAGAGTGGGGGAAGAAAGTGTCTCTAGGGTTCACATTAGAAGATAAAAAATAGAAGAAGAGTCCAAGATGAAGAACTATTTGTCCTAAGGCACCTGTCAATGTTTTATTGAAGATCAAGAACAGAAGAAGACAAAGCAACACTTATGCAATCCAGTACTTGATACATAATACCATACAAGAAAAGGTTGTAGCAGACAAGTAGTTACAACAATGGTTGTTGAGTCAAATTCAGTGAAGTACAAAAGAGAGTGAATTACATTATAAACTAAGGGTGGTTGGGTGGTGCAAGGGCAAGTTGGTGTCTGCAAAGGGAGTTGGTTCTTCCTTGTCAGTTGTAGCTGACTAAATAGGGGGTTGTAACATCTTATCAGTTGGTGCTGGTAAACCAGGGTGTGGGTGCATCCTGATCAGTTGGTGCTGATCAAAAAAAGGAAGTACATCTTCCTTCTATGTAACATGTAAAACAAATTTTGTAGTTAATAGAAAAGAGTTTGTGGTTTTCCCATTTGGGTTCCACGATAAAATACTATGTTAAAATTTTGTTTGCATTAATAAGTGGAAAATTAATATAATTGTTGTGTCACTGATTCACCCCCCCCCGCCCCCCCTCAGTGACAAGATCTGATCCTTCATTCTCTTGAAACTCAACCGTGATCAGTGAAATGATAGTAATTGATTGTCATTTTATTATCTCTTTTATTTTTAAGAACTAACAAAAAACACCAACAAAGCTT
>ML809803.1:157755-167987 GCA_009831015.1 Picea engelmannii | reverse complement strand
AGGTCAAAATATCCTAGAAGAAAGAATTGTGAGGATTGTAGGTCACTGTAAATAAACATATCATAATCGAAAGGAGAAGCTAAAATATAAAAAATTGACAACTTACTGTTTGGTATGGTGTAGGTAAGACAATTACTTGTCAGGAAAAGGATTTGTCACTATGAACGAAAATGAAAAGAAGCTTGCTCGGTTAAGAGCGACATTAGAGGCGAGGGGCGATGGAAAATGTTATTTCCCTTGCTATGATTGCAGAGGCTTGCAAAGAAAAAAACTTTTAATAAAAACAGCTGAAAGACATTGTAGGGAGAAGGGGGTTATGAATATCGTCCCTTGGTAAGAGGATTCAATATTTAATGTACTCTCTGTAATAATCAACATGTCATGAATTTTAGTAATATTTCTGATCGAGATTTTTATATTTTCTATACACACTAACTTTTCTACATTGTTTTTAAATATATAGACGATGCCCCCAAAATGTCGACCTCCAAAGAGTTATTTGCCAAGTACTAGCAGAAATACTCCTTTACAGGGTGATGAACTTTGAGACCAGAATATTGAAGCTATTGATCAAGTTATTAATGATGATATGGATGGAGATAACATTAGTGATTCAAATCAGGAAGATGAGGTACATAGATTGATCCAAGACATATTTGCTCCAATGGATGAGGATAACCAGGATGATAGTCATGATGTTGATCCTCTACTCGAGAAGTCACATCAACCTCTTTATGAAGGCTCAACAACAAATATTTTATCTGCTATATTGTTGTTGGTGAACTTGAAGGTTTTGAATGGTTTATCAAACACATGCCTCACACAGATACTAAGGTATTTAATTTGTTAATTATTTATGCCTGCATGTTCACAAATACTTAAAAGGTTCTTTTTTTCCTATATTGCTATTGTTTTCTAATTTGTAAATTAGTATATCAAATGCGATATTGATGATTAATATTGTTTACATTGACTTATTATTTAGAATTTTGTAGATTTTTAGGTGAAGTTCTATTATCGACGTCAAATATTTTGCCATGCACATATCGAGAAATATCTGTGATTATGAAAGAAATTGGAATGGACTATCAACCTATTGATGCATTTCCTAATGATCATATCATATATTATGGACAATATGCATTAGAAAATGAATGCCCACAATGTAAAATAAGTAGATATCGAACCGATAAAGCGTCAAAGAAGGTGCCTCACACAGTTCTTCGTTATATTCCGATAATTCCACGTTTCGAGCGGTTGTTCAGGTGCCAAAGTATAACACAGTTTATGGATTTCCATGCAAAGAACAAAAGTTGAGACGATGTTCTTCGAATGCCTGCAGATGGTTTTGCATTGAAGTACATCGAAGAAAAGTGGCCAATTTTTAAAGAAGAACCTCGCAATGTTAGAATTTCATTGGCGGCTGATGGTGTCAATCCATTTGGAGAGCTTCGTTCTATGTACTCAGTGTGTCCTGTTTTTGTTATAAATAATAACCTTCCTCCTTGGATGTCGATCAAGAGAGAGAACACAATGTTGGCAATGATTATTCCAGGTATTTAATTATCTTTTATTTTCTTTAAAGTATACAAAATATTTCATTTCTTTGTTTTGTGCATGGTAATTATTTATTTTATATATAACTACATCTAGATAAGTATAATTAATCATGCAGTATGTTGAACCAATTAGGTAGGTACCAGGTTAAAGATATGAACGTATATATTGATCTTCTTATCGATGCGTTGTTGAAGTTATGGGCTAGCATCACTATGTATGACATCTCTAGATCAATAGGGAAAAAATGATTTCAATTCCATGGAATACTATCATGGACAATTCATGATGCTCCTGGGTTAACACATTTTTGTGGTATATTGTTACTTTATTTTGTGATTTAATATTATATATATTTATTGAAAATATCATGCATTATTTTAAATTGTAACTCTAATTTGACACTACATTAATTCATGTATCTTGTAGGTCTTCAAACAAAGGGTAAATTTGCATGCCCAGTTTGTGGTCCGAGAATAAAATCTCATCGTTCAAGGAGTTTAGGAAAGGAAGTGTTTGATGAGTATAGGCACTTTCTGCCTAAGAACCATAGTTATCGAACTACAGACAAAGAAAAATTCAATGGTAAAGAAGAAAATGGAAAAAAACCACGAAGAACGACACCTCGCCTATGGAAGTTGGAATATATCAGAAATCATCAAGGTATGCAAATTATTTATGTATGACATATTATATAAATCTTTGGTTAATTTCATTTTGTTCCATTAATTGTTGTTAATTTCAATTTGTTGATGTTTCATGAATGTCGTTAAGGCACGAATGGGCTTCCACGAGGAATGAAAAGTTACCCGATTCAATTCAGTAGATTTCCATACTATGAGCACCTACAAATAGTTCATCTGTTTGATACAATGCATATCGAGAAGAACATAACATAATTGTTATGGAAAATATTAGATGGAAGCACTGACAAAGAGAGAATTGGAAAGATTTTTTGTGACATACAGGAAGCTAACCATGCATAACAAAGTGTTATTATTAATTCTAATGGTGATGGTCATGAACAAAATACTAGTCTTCCTTGGTTATTGACGGAGCAACAGAACAATATTGTAAAAGAGGTCATTCAAAAAATTAGGTTTTCGACGGGGTTTTCATCGAACATACAAAATATCTTAACGAAAAAAGGTGATTTTGGTGGGGTTAAAACACATGACTGGAATACATTCATTAAGGTAATTAGTAGGTTATAATATATTTCCTTATTGGTATGCATTTTTTGGAAACAAATAATAATTGTTTGTTTTTTGTTACAATATGTTCTACCTTTATCTCTCTCAGACGACTTTGGCAACAACATAAAACAAATTATTTATATACTTGGCAAATACATGAGGTAAGTATTCTTTTATAAGGAAAATGTACTTCTTATGTGATTTGTAGCGGAACTTATTGACATATTATGTTTTATCTGCAAATTTATGTATGACTTGATATTATTTTATTGCATCAACATTTTTAGGTGGCTATCATCAAAAGAAATCCATAAATAAAATATAAGGTATTGGAAGAGAGAAATTCCCCGACTAATGTGTCAAATGCAACAGTATCTACCTCTATCATTTTTCAATGCACAAGAACACTACCTCATACACCAAGTTGAGGAGATTGAATTATGTGGACTAGTACACACAAGGTCGATGTGGATGGTGGGGAGCCAGTTGAATTCACTGAAGGATTTTGTTAGACAAAGAGCACGTCTGGAGGGTTCTATGGTTGAGGGATATATGGTATATCAATGCATGGTGTATATTAGTCAATATTTACCTAAATTGGCAGAAAATATGAACGTGCCTCGCATTTGGCATTTTGACTCCATCAACACATTTGAAGGGGAGGTCCTATTGGGGAAAGGTAAAATGAGGACTATGAAAGGTAATTATTAGATGTTGACGTAGATTTAATATATTACAAATTTATTAAATTATTCCTTTATTAACAATAGCTAATTAATGATATTAAATTGTTATGCTATCATATAGTTGCTTGAGAGTGGAATGATTTACATTTATACATTTCAAACAACCTTGATTGGATGGAGCATTGGATAGAATATACTGAAGAATCCTTCAGTAGGTTATCATGGGAAGGGGTGCATAAGATTATTAAAACAACGCATCATCATCGAGATCAATGTTGGTCACTGTAATTGCTTATTAACTAAACAATCAAGTGTTACATAAATTGTCAACCCAGGGAAGTATGTTTATTTTAAAGGCAATCACACACTGTATATGCTCAATCTCAAAAGCGATCTAGAGTAAAAGTACATTAATCACACCTTGCCTTCAACAAACTAAAGTTCTACTTTGCATTACAGAAAATCAACCTACCTATTGCAGAGTTCAAAGTTTAAGGAAATAATTATCCGGAGAATCCTGGATTACATTAAGAAACAACAACCTAGGAAATAAATATTTCAAGATACTGCAAAAAAAAAGACCAACTATTCTGTAACAGAGAACATGACCCTATTCCCCAAGCAGGAATCTTCAACACCTATTTCCGACTATCACACTTTCATGAACTCATTACTAGACACGTACTGAGAACATGACCCTATTCCCCAAGCATGAATCTTCAACACCTGTCTCTAATTATCACACTTTCATAAATTCATCAAAAAAAATTTCCAATCAGAATGATTAATAGTTACCCAAGCATGAATTACATGAAAACAATGTAACAATCAGTAAAGCAGAGTTTCAACAAAACAGAGTTCAGTAAAGTAGAGTTTCAGCAAAACAAAATTTAATCAAGGCGTGAACAAAAATAATACTAACACACTACAAAACTAATGGGTGAATCTTGTAAATAAGGTGGGCCCTCCCTTCTCACAAGATTCCCCAGAAATGAAAGGAACTAGGAAGAAATGCTCAGAATAATCTTTTATTCATCTGTCAACTGTATCATGTTACAATGTCTAAAGTGAACATGTCCTTCTCTGTAATTCCTTTCTAGCCCAGAAAAAAAGGATCCCCTCTAATGATGATTTCCCCTTAATTAAAGAGGAGAATCCCCTCAATACAATTGATCATCAAATTACATGTGGACATACGAATCCTATTCTTAGTCAGATCTGATATTCTATACTGGAATAGGATATCCTGATCTCCCGTAACATAATGCTATTACAATAGTTGGAATGGTGCTGGGTGAGGTGTAGCTATTGCGGCCGGTATACCAACTTCTTTATTTATCTTCTTGTTACTACTGTTGTATACTGTTTCAGCATCGCAAATCACAGACTGTTTCAGCAACGAGATTTGCGTTCTGACATTTTCAGCAACATGGTCTCAAGCAACAACGATGGTTAATTTTGGCTTAAGGTGCGGCTGTTGTGGCCAGTGTAACAACTCCTTCTTACTGTTGTGTGAATTGTTGTTTCAACATCGCAGACCACAGGCTGTTTCAACAACGGGGTTTGCGTGCTTTTGACTGTTTCAGCAACGGGTCTTCAAGTAACAACAATAATCTGCAGTTTGAACTGTTTCAACACTATATATTTCTGATCGGTGGTTAAGTATGAGAGTAATGTAAAATTACATGTAAAACAAATTAAACATATAGCAAAGAGAAGAGATGTTATATACCTTTGGAAGGATAGGGTAAGGTGATAATGTAAGCTTAAATGTGAGTGGAAAAATGATGTAATGGTAGCAAACAGTGTGAAAAAAAAGGTACATTATATGGTCCTAACATCCCCCCCAACTAAAAGGTTGCATGTCCTCAGGAAACTTCAATCTGAATACCGATTCTGAGCGTGAAAATTACTTAAGCATTAGCCGTGGAAAGTTCTGTCTGTTGGATCTCTGAACCCTTGAACATGTTGTAGCCTTTGCCAAGCTGTTGTTTCAGCCTTCTTGGGCAAATTATGATGAACTTGATATTTCTCTACTGGCATCCACGGAATAAGAAAATGGAACTGATAACCTATCCAACTTTCAACACATTGCTGAACACATTTGATGTAGTTAGGTACCCAAGAGATTGGTGTCTCAAGATTGGTAGGACTAAAGGGATTGTGTTCCTGTCTTTTCTCAGAAGATTGTTGCCAAAACATGTTATTTTCTTGTAGGGCAGCGATCTCTGTGGATTTAATAAACTGTTGACAATCCTGAAGTATTGTTGTCTGTAGTTGTCAAATATATTGAATCATCCCTGGTTTCTTCAAAAACTGATAATACTCTGCAACAAAGGTGGCAGTGTTCTGTGGTTCTAGTCGTATCCCGAGGAGGCGGTTATCCCTGTTATGCTTAGCAGCTAAGAAGTCATTCTGCCATGTAATCTGATTGTTAAGGAAGGAGGTGAGTGCTCGAATCTGGATATCACCGACAAAAGGGTTATGGTTAAGCTGTCGGTTCTCAGGGATGGCCTCATTATGAAGATATACCTCACATAGGAGGTGCTGATCAATATTAGAGGCTTATGCAAAGGTTTTAACAAAGTCTGCTGGATTTAACACTACATGGGGTCTGCCTTCTTTGATTGATTTAATCTGAAAAAATGTAAGTCGTTCTATGAGGAAAAGAGAGTAATTGGAGGATGGTTTCCTTCCAGCCAACAATTTTTTTGCCAAGTCAAACATCAGGAGCAATTTTCCTTTTAGCTCTTTATTCTACTTCTTATGGGCACGAGATTCTTGGCGTGTTTGCTCCAAAGCTTCCCAGTTTGAATAGATGTGGTTTAGCCAAAGTAGTTTGTGCTCTTGCAGACTTTTGTCCTGTGTAACAACAAAATCTTTTTTCCATTTGTCCATTATTGCCTGCTCATCCCATGGTTGAGTTTATGTTTTAGCATCGCAAGTGATAGGCTTAGGTAGGGTCTGAGTGGCTTGTTCCACAAGAGTATGGGTGTTGATCTCGCTAGGAGGGGCAGATTCATCAATAGGCAGTGGTTGTACAACTTTATTAATAAAAACATGGGCTTCAGATGTGGCAGTTGTTGTAGGCCAGGGTTCATTTTGAATTTTGGAAGGTCCTACTGGTTCTTGTGTAACAACAGGGTTTTCTTCTTTGACTGCAAAAGTCGTAGGTGCAGGGGAAGCTCTAGGCATTTGAATTTGAATTACTTTGTAGCTTGCTTGATAATAAATGTCCCCACATTGACTGCACATATACTCTCTGAACTGATTCTCTTTTGTATTTTCCTCTGTCATGGTCGCTATGCGAGCTAGGGTGTACAATTTAAGTTCCTTATCGTAGGCTTCCTTTACCATTAATAACTCTTGCTTGTAGGCTTCTAGTTCAGACCTTAGGAACTCATTTTCTTGTAGGACATAGGCCATTGTTGGTTCCAGTTGTTGATATTTCATGGGTATATTAAGAGGAGTGACTGGTTCTTATGTAACAGTAACAGCCGCACTAGTTGGTTCTTTTGGAGCAGCTGCAGGATCGACAACTAATTCTTGTGTTTCAATTTCTTGATGTAGAGAAAGTAGTGTTGCAGCACCCTGGGCATCTGATTCCTGTATTTCGGTAACAATATCAGCAGCTGGTTCTTGTGTTTCAGCTGTAGTTGGTTCTTGTGTAACAGTTATAGCTGGTTCTTGTGTTTTAGCTACTGAATGAGTAGCCGGTTCTTGTGTTTCAGTTACTGGATGAGTAGCTGGTTCTTGTGTTTCAACGACTTGATTTAAAAAGGATGATGTCGCAGTACACTGGGCTGCCGGTTCTTGTGTTTCAGTGCCCATGGGTGGAATAGGTAAAAATTCCAGAATTTGGGAGGGTGGAGGTGTACGAGATTTTAGCCAGATGGGTTGGGGGTTTAGGGCAGTGGCAGTAGTGGCTACTCTTGTTGACGTCCTCGTTTGTTTTCTTTGTAAAAAGGAGGGAAAAGGAGGAATTTGCTTCTTTCGTTTGCGTGAGGGTTTTTACTCAGTGACGGGGCAGGGAGAGTTGTCTGGTTCAGAATCATCGCTAAGGATATGAACGGTAGGAGTAGATGATTCTGGTAAGATGTGGGGCAGGCTTGGTATGGTAGGAAGGTTAATTGGATTAATTGGGTCTGTAGGCGGATTGTTAGGTACTTCCGGAGGATTTAAAAGGTTTTGTGGTTGTTGTTCCTGAAGATTTTCAGGATGTTCAACAACTTTTTGAGGATTTATGGGTGGGTTGTTTAGGAGAGGGTTTTGTTGGGAAAAACCCTTTTGGATGAGTAGTTGAGCGAGACAGTGATGGGTGAGGGAAAGGGCGGAATTTTTATCCTTTTTACAGTAATGCGACATATTTCTAAGACATCTGAGCAAATAGTAGGGAATATTCACCAATCTAGCATGTCGTAAATGAGACAACAAGACAAAATCGTACTGGTAGACTACCTGGTATTGGCCTTCACAAGTGAGTAAGTGCTTGAAAAACTCTGCAACTTTTGGCCAAGGAGGCGACAATGAGCTAAGTCGAACACCCCGACCTTTAGGCTCAATTTGTTCCCTTGGCAAGAGAAAATCCTGTTGGGCATTAAGGATAATGTGTTTGCGGCTGAACCAGTGAATGCCAGTGACAGGGAGACCCGAAACCTATGATATATCATCCTCTGTGACTGGAATCCGAACCCCTTGAACAATGGAATAATCTTCCTAAATATTTCAAGCAAAATGAAGAACCTGTTGTTGATCAAATCCCTGGAGCCTATGAAAATAACCCAGCCAACCTGCCTGCAGAGAAATTTGATAGACTTCTGGATATAATTCTAACAGGGCTGTCGTGGCAGGTTTGTACCGTATAACAGAGCCTCCCATAGCTAACAACTCAGTAAAATGCATCGTCAGAGAGTCAAGTAACCGCTTCTGAGCAGAGTAAGTTTTGCGGGTGGAGGCATGCAAATGGTGGTGAAAACAAACGAAAGGATGGGTAAAAAGAATGACGGTAGTCGGTTCGTGTGAAATGATGGTATAAGATTTCGATATCCCCCCCCCCCTTCAAGTATGGCTAAAATAATGATTTTAAGTGAGTGATAATAATGAGTCAGAATCTTCTCATTAGCCATAGTTCAATTGTATTTACATATAAAGTTTACATACCTCATCTTTACCTTTGATTCGTACTTCAAACAAAATATAGTGCCTGTCCATAATAGTTCTGCAGTAAACATGGGGGAGACTTTTGATTTATTAGAGAAATTGTATCAAGGATTTGTTTAGTTATGAGAGAGGGTCGTGGAAGGACAAAATTTAGTATGAGAGCGAAAGAGCTTATTGATAGGGAATGCTGAAAAGTTGGTGTTTCAACAACAGGAAAAGAATAGAAAAATGTTTGCTGAAGAGTGATGTTGTAAAATACTGCTGAAGAAATGGTGTTTCAACAGTGACGACATGTTGTTGAGTAGTGGTGTTTCGGCAATGGAGAAAAAGGGCAAAAAATTGTTGAACAGTGGTGTTTCAGCAATGAAAAAAAAGGGTGAAAAATTGTTGAACAATGGTGTTTCAGCAATGGGGAAAATGGTGAAAAATTGCTGAACAATGGTGTTTCAGCAATGGGAAAAAGGGCGAAAAATAGCTGAACAGTGGTGTTTCAGCAATGGGGAAAAGGGGGAAAAATGAGGAAAAATATTGCTGGAAAGTGATGTTTCGACAATGATTAAAAGGGCGAAAAATTGTTGAACAATGGTGTTTCAACAATGGGGAAAAGGGCGAAAAATTGCTGAAGAGTGGTGTTTCAACAATGGGGAAAAGGGCGAAAAATTGTTGAACAGTGGTGTTTCAACAATGGCGAAAAAGGGGAATAGTGTTTCACAAAATGAAGCTTCGATCTTCTTGAAGTAAGATCGTCCTTTCTTGGAAGACCTTTTCTTTGATCGAGAATCCGCAAAAAAATCAATTGTAACATGCCATTCCCTGATAGGGATTATTAGTAAAAGAAATCTAATCTAGTACTAAAGGAATTAAATTCAAAAGAATTAATTGCAATGAGGGGTAGAAGGCCCCTCTAAAAAGAGGTAATGTGAGTCTGCCACGCATGTGGCCTTAAAATCTTCTTTGGAAATGGGGCGCTGGTACAGACGGAGTCGATGACCATTCACTAGTAATGGTGTTTTAGAGTCATCGACTGTGAGGAGCCTTATTGTTCCATTGGGGAAAACAGTGCCCACTTCATAAGGTCCAAGCCATCTTGTACGTAGCTTCCCTTGAAATTATTTAAACCGAGAATCATACAGTAAGGCCCAATTACCTTTTTGGAATTGCTTATGCTTGATGGTTTTGTCATGCCATTTTGATCTTTGTTGTTGAATCATAGTTGTCTGATGAATGACATCTAGTCTTTTTTCATCCAATTCATTAAGCTATTTCAACTTGGCTGTCTGTGTATTCGTCAAATCAAGGTTGACAGTTAAAGCAGTCCTTAAGGTTTTGATTTCAAATTCCATAGGAAAGACGACACTTTTTCCATAAACTAATTCATAGGGAGAGAATCCTGTAGTATTTTTCCAGGTAGTTCTGTAGGCCCATAATGCTTCAGGGAGCCTGTGAGACCAATCCTTTATGTTTTCCTTCACTGTTTTTGTGAGAATGGATTCTATTACTTTATTTGTGCTTTCCACCTGTCCATTGGCTTGGGGGTGGTATGGTATAGTCATTCTATGATGAATATGATATTTTTGAAGGGTGGCTTTAAAACCGTGAGAAGTGAAAGGAGGTCCCCCATCTGTAACTAATT
>ML809803.1:131374-142146 GCA_009831015.1 Picea engelmannii | reverse complement strand
TTGAGAAAATTGTCTATGAAGGTCATTCTCAAAGTTGTTCAACACCCAATTGCATAAGTCTGCTACAAGTATGTCAATTCTAAAGGGGATTCCTAAACACCTTATAATATATCCCATCTAAATAACTTCCCATTTTTTAACAAGCTAGTTAGGGAATTCATCCTACCGAATAATAAGGGCCTTTGCCTTTTCCTTTCTGACCACTGCACATGTTGTCCTAGTGAAGATATGAAAACACTACATCATTCCTTCTATGTTTGAGTTCAATTTTGAGAGCAATGTTATTTGCAAGATGCACACTAAGCAATTGTTCTCCATCAAGAATGAGAATTCCTCTAATCCACCCTTGGAACCACTCTTCAAGATGCAACTATATGCAACTTTATGCAAAAAATGCAACTTATGCAACTATATGCAACTATATAGCAACTATACGCAACTATGCAACTATATGCAACTATATGCAAATATGCAACTTATCCAACTATGCAACTATGCAACTATATGCAACTTTATGCAACAATGCAACTTATGCAACTATATTGTGACTATATGCAACTGTATTGCAACAATTTCGTATGCAACTATATGCAACATACAACTTATGCAACTTTATGGAACTTATGCAACTTTATGCAACTATATGCAAGTTATACAACTTTATGCAAATATGCAAATATATGCAAAATATAAAACTTTATGAGAATTCCTCTAATCCACCCTTGAAACCACTCTTCAAGATGCAACTATATGCAACTATGCAACTATATGAAACTTTATGAAAAAAATGCAACTTATGCAACTATATAAAACTATATGCAATTATGCAACTTATCCAACTATGCAACTATGCAACTATATCCAACTTTATGCAACAATGCAACTTATGCAACTATATTGCAACTATATGCAACTATATTGCAACAATTTCGTATGCAACTATATGCAAATATGCAACTATATGCAACTATGCAACATGCAACTTATGCAACTTTATGCAACTATATGCAAGTATGCAACTATATGCAAC
This sequence comes from Picea engelmannii, assembly GCA_009831015.1. Lineage (NCBI taxonomy): Eukaryota > Viridiplantae > Streptophyta > Pinopsida > Pinales > Pinaceae > Picea > Picea engelmannii. The sequence continues at coordinate 141,116 of ML809803.1, read as the reverse complement.
TTTATGCAACAATGCAACTTATGCAACTAAATGCAACTATATGCAACTATGTTGGTACCACAAACGTATATTGGCACGATAACTTATCTTCTTGTTTTAACGAGTGTAGGTACCACCAAATAGGTATCTGTTGGATCTATCTTCCTCGAGTGATGATCAAGATATACTAAGAGAGGTTGAAAATGAGACGTGTTGTACTAGATCTACCAGTTCTAGATCAACTAGATCTGAAAAGGTAAGGAAAATATTTCGTAAACGCATGCAATTTTTTATTGCCAATGGAGGGTCATGTAATTATGATGCTGAGAGAATAGGTGACATTGAGTTTCCTTTGAGTTATAAACATCTAGTGCAATGATGGGCACCTAAGGAGCTACCTAAAGTGGACCCAGATTTCTTCATCAGTGGGAGGATGTATCACATTGCTCCTTCGTTCTTACATGGATTGGGGTTATTTTCCATGGATGGCATAAAGGTCAACTATGGCACTGTAACTGAATTGATGGAGTATGTCGGACCATTATACAAATACAATCACTAGTTGATGTTGGTCCGATATATGCGAAGTATGCGGAGATAAAAAGTTGCCACAAATTATATACAACTAGTAGATAACAATCAAAATAAAGGGGAAACTATGTATATTTATGGAAGGCCAAAAGCTACTGGAAACATTGCAGGCTTTATAAATAGTACACGACTAGTGGCAACAACTAAGAAACCAAATTGCATATTTGAGGGATGCAAAAGAAATCATATATTTGTATGTGCAACAAAAACAACAGTTCCAAGTGAAGAGTTGTTGATCGATTACAACTTAAATCGAATAGATGGAGGGGGTGTGTCTATGGGGGTAAATATATTACATACCATTCAACTCAACCTTTGATCATTCATTGTTACAATTTATCGCTGCAATATTTCAATTTTTTACTGCATATATTTCATTTTTCATTATTTATTTTTCACAACTCTTCTTGATTAATTTATTGTGTCAACATCTATCCAGGGTGACTGTGAGATATCACATGCTACATCTGTCTAGGGTGACTGAGGAAAGGCACCCACTGTGCCTCAACAGGTAAATGTTAAATACAGTAGCAACTTATGACTACAACAACTAAATTTCAGAAATTTCATTATTTGTTTTTATGATATCACTGCAATATTTCATTTTTTTTAATGTTACAGGTGAATTTCATAACTTTTATTGATTGATTTATTGTGTCAACATCTATCCAGGGTGACCGTGATAGAAAACCACCCGCTACATCTGTCTAGGGTGACTGTGGAAAGACACCCGGTGTGCCTCACCAAGTAAATGTTAAATACAGTAACAACTTATGACTACAACAACTAAATTTATGAAATTTCATTATTTTTTTTTTGATATTACTCCAATATTTCATTTTTTAAATGTTACAGGTGAATTTCATAACTTTTGTTGATTGATTTATTGTGTCAACTTATGTCCAGGGTGACCGTGTCCGAAAATCACCCGCTACATCTGTCCAGGGTGACCATGTTCGAAAATCACCCGTTACATTTGTCCAGGGTGACCGTGGAAAGGCCCCTGTTGTTTCTCACTAGGTAAATGTTAAATACAGTAACAACTTATGACTACAACAACTAAATTTCTGAAATTTTGTTATTGTTTTTTTGATATTACTGCAATATTTCATTTTTTTAATGTTACAGGTGAATTTCATAACTTTTGTTGATTGATTTATTGTGTCAACCTCTGTCCAGGGTGACCATATCCAAAAATCACCTGCTACATCTGTCTAAGGTGACCGTGGAAAGGCACCCATTGTGCCTCACCAGGTAAATATTAAATACATTAACAACTTATGACTACAAAAACTAAATTTATCAAATGTTAAAATTCATCTCATTAATTTTATTCATCAATGTATTGTGGCATGGTCAACGTGGGAAGGCTCCCACTGAGGATATTGATGAGGAAGAAATATTTTATTCGACTGACCCAATGACAACTATAATGAAGGCCTTGAAGAAGGCTAACATAGAATATCTATGTTTTCTTAGCAAAAGACCCCTGACACAGGAGGACATGGAAAGAATTGTAGAGCTACAAAATACGATAACTAATTTTGGGGTAAGTGGTATTTTCACATATTTTTATCAGCTATGACAATTTCATATCCGTTTTTTTGTTTTATATTTTGTATATGATATGATAAAGTAAATTTTTCCGTTTGTAGGAGTTTTTAAATCCCATGCGTTGGGAACCTGTGGATCCTGCCACTGCTATAGGTAGCAGTGATGGTCCAATGCAAAAAAAATGTCGACGTAGCAAAGTGAAAGTGAGGATTTTTTAGCCTTCTGAAGTTCCCCTCGAATCCATTGATGAGCAAAATGATTCTGACCGGTATGACACGCCGGAGCATGATGAGCTGGAGCTTGGGACTCTACATGACTCCATAGAGGAACGCACTGTAGATGGAGAGGAAACTATTCTGCATGGAGCAGAATGAATTAAAAGCACTGGATCACTAGATGTCACCTTTCTGGTGGATGATGCATGTGTTCCGATCAAGATTAAGAAGATTGTGGGTAATTGTTAATTAATTGATTCATTTTTTTCATGAAATTGAAATGTACATTTGTTGATATTATTATAAATTAATGGATAACATGTGTCTGCAGGAAACAATGTTTTCTATAGAAACTTAAATGAAAAATCAGTGGAGTTGTTTGGCCCCACCATTCACAAACGGTGGAATGGTCGATATAACAAAAAGAAAGGTGATTTAATAGACCACATGGTAAACTTGTTCGACAACATTTTCAACAAGAAAGTGGTTACAACATTAGTCGACAAGAGTTTAAAATATACCAGGGCCCAGTATAGGGAGAAATTGCAATTAGACCTCAGGCATGAGCGCCCTCCCATGGTTCCGCAGAAAGAGTGGAAGGACTTGATAGAGGATGCAAATGAGAACTTGTTTAAAAAACAAGGAAGACATCCACGAGTTAGTCAAGCAATGTACAACACATGTCATATTATTAGTGAAATATGATCATTTATGTTTTTCTTTCCTGTTTTAAATAACAATTCCGATATCTATTTTTTTTCAAAAATTCCATATGCAGGCTACCAGACACCTCCAAAGTAACCAAGGCCAGAGTGGAAAAACACGACCAACATAAATTAGGCCAGGGTGGCTATGGAAAACTAAAAGCCTGAATAGTAATATTTAAATGATTAACTGTGGTTAATATTTATTTAACAGTAGTGAACAAATATATGTTTTTGTTATTGGTATTTTTAATGGTGTTATGCATTGCAGTTAAATATGTTTGACATTGTTGCCACCAAGGAGGACCTAAAGCTTGGTTACAAGCATGGTTTTAAAAGTGTGATCGAATATAGAAAAATCTTGGGCCAGACTCCTATCTCCCTAGCCACGTAGGTAAATCAAATGAATAAGGAAACCGTAGTAGCATGCTTGTAAAGTCTATTCATATTTTATTATATCACCCTTAACTAAGTATTTATGTTTGTTTTCAAGCAACAGTGCTACAACTGCAATGAATCTAGCAGTATTCAGCACACACCACGTCATACAAGGGTGCACATGTCCAATGATAGTGGAGAGCAGAGTACCCATTCCGATATGTATGCTTCAAAATTAGAAATATTTACTGTGATTGTAGATATTTATTTCCTGACTTATACTTATATATTATCTTCTCAAAATTGAAGAGCATGTAGCTCAAGAGGGTGAATTGCGAGAGGAACCAATATTTGGACAAGAAATTAACGCACCAATTATCACAACTACACAGACAGGTAAAGAGCAATAGTGTAATGTTAATCAAAATAATGAATTAGTTATTTCAATTATATTTCAACATATCGATATGATCATTTTCGTTGTTGCAGTTCACGACCCTGAACAGATGCCTCGACGCACTTCTCATTGACGTACCAGAAGTATGGTACATGAGTGCATGGAAACACAAACAATAGAAGGATAGGGCACACAAAATACAATGTCCTTGGATGATTATGACACCCCCATTGTCAATTTTATGAATGTAAAAAAACATAAATCAAATAAAAATTAGATGTATAAATTCATGACTTATATTTGGATGTTTATCAATGTTTATATGTTCATATGATTCAATGTTTGTATGTTCATATGTTTTGATGGCTATCCTAGTTATGCATGAATGTCTATATGTTTTCTATATAAAGAAAATCATTTGTTGGGTATAGGGAATTGAGAGCGATGTGAGGGGGCGGGGGAGAGGGGCCAAATGAGCTTCCACTTTCACGTGGTTGGCCATGCTCAGTAGAGAATAACCTATTCTCAAAACAAAGAGAAACTCATTAAGGTATGCGACCACTTAATTTTTTTCTAGAGTATTTTACATAACTAAATGCATGTTTATTTGCTTATATATTATTTACCCATATAAATAATTTGTCTTTTATGATTCATGCAGGTCTTGGTGATGGAAATGCATCTCATGGACAACTCTTATCAAGTTGTATGGGCTAATGGATCTGGTGAAAGGACAATGATAAGGTAAGGGTTTTGACGTGTTTTTTAAAGTAGGCTTTGTACTAGTAAAAGTTCACAATCCTCATGAAATGATACAATTGCATTTTTGGTAAACAAGTATCAATTTTTTTAACAAAGTATGAATCATAGACTGTGGGAAAAACCTTTTTTTGTATTCTTATATTGACCAATACAACTATAACAGATTTTTAGTACAAAATCTTAACCCCACACACACAAACACACATATGAACCCTAAGCAAACAAATGATAGAAGATAAAGGGAGAATATGTACTAATAGGAGTGAATGAAGATACTAATATGAATAATAGACTATAATGATTGTTTCTATGTCCATCATGGGATTCCTAAAGCACCACCTATCATTCATGAGCCAACACATAGTAGTCAAGAATCCCATCCATTGCTAATGTGTGCAAGTACCGTATGATTAATTAATAATTTGTATCCTTAATTATGAGCTATCAATCTTTACTATCACCATATTCTTCTAGTGCATGTAGATTTATATTTGAAGTTTTGAATATTAGGGAAGAATTCAAGAACTACAACTTCCATGCAAAATATATCTACATTCAACACTTTATGAACTATCCCAACATTGTACCAATTGTGTATTTTCGAGAGGTGATTGGGTCCCACATTTTATTTACTTGCTTTAACCACCACTTCAAAATCAAACTCCTAAAATAGTAGCAAACATCGATAGAATTAACCTTCCAACATTGTATTGTTAACCAAATGCTTGACCACTAAATTATCAATGGACAACTTGAAGGACTGGTCCAGAATATAATACTTGAAATTTTGTAGCATATACGCCATCACCAAGCCTTTGCCTTTCATGGTTGTGTAATTAATTTTTTTTTCTAGAAAATTACCTGGGGTGGTGTAACATGTGTTCCCCTAGCTATGCCAACATGTTCCCAATGAAATGGTAGTGGAATCCACATGGACATGGAAAGAGCCCAATGCGATAAAATGCATGTTGGGTTCTTGGAACAATTCAAATTATTTTGATAATAATAACTTTGATCTATTCTACCAAGAAGGTCTAAGGTTCGAGCCCGTATAACCCTATACATTCCACTAAGTTATATATATATATATATATATATATATATCCCCTCATAGTCCCTATGAATTGGAATTTCAAAGTCTTTCGGATCATATCAATATCTTGTCCTTATCAAGATCGATGGATGGGAACATGGGTCAACACAAACCTTATGTCTAGTAGTGTCCTAGTGGGTAAAATATGCCTACTTCTTTAGCCATGAGAGTCCTTGTCCTTGTTCTTGGCTTCCTACTCTTTATATTTCTTATCTTTGATGTTATACTTGCTTGATATGATCAATGTTTTATGAGTAGATGAACCTCCTATCTTGAGCATTGTTCCAACAATGTCTTGGGCTATGTCCTCTATCCGTAGAGAATGGGTTATTTTTTCTTCCTACTTAATGTTTTGAACTGTTCTTCTCTTATTTTTAAAGTAGCCCCCTTGAATGTTGGGGCCATCCTACCTAGTGACCTTGTTAGTAATCTTCTTCTTTCCCCTTTTTTTTGTTTTGTAGGAGCCAATTCCACACCTATGATGGACTATGAAGCAATAAATTCTTCTTCAGTTATCTTAAAAAATTGATCCCAAATAACGTTGTGTTTCTATCTTGTTAGGGTATCAATGATAATAAACTTGATAATCCCATTATGGACACATGCCTTTGGATTTCCTTCTTTCAATCTTGGGGGCACTTAGCGCATTGTGGAGGATGGGTGAGAAACATAGAACTTGAATTGGGTTTAAAATGAGTAAAGTTGCATTCAAAATGAGTCCTTTTGGTGCATACTTTATCTTTGAAATCACCACATCTTGTGATGATTGCTTTACTTCATGTCAACATACTTACCTTTTTTGCATAGGCCACAACTCTTTCACTTGACTACTGGCACCTTGTTATGGATTAGCATTGCAATCCCCTCTCCCCCAACTTATATTTCAAATGATCATGTTTGAAACACTGCATAACTATGGCCTAGTTTTATAAGAATGGTATAATTATGGGATGGTAAGAGTATTGGAAAACTAGATAATGCTTAACACTGTATTTAAACAATGCAATAACTTAAATCAAATATAACATAGGTGATAACTTGTAGACATGATAAATGAAATTATATCTGATGAAAACGTATTGAACAATTCTTGATTTGAGAGGTAGCTCGAAGGAAATAAAGTCTCGGCATGAGTTTGCATTCTATTTGCATGAGGAGACAAACTCTGTAGCTTGGCCTATTTTCTTCTTAGGAGTTTGAATTGGTAGCATACTTGTAGGTGTTGAAGTTTGCAGTAGAATGTACACCGCTAGAACAGGGAGGATGTAGGTTGAGAACTTTGTAGCAATATGAAAATGTTGATATTTGGGCATTCCGATTGTGATAGAAGGATGTAATTTTGAGTAGTAATATTTTTTTTGCATTGAAGTCCTTGTATTTATTGAAACGGGTGAGGGTTTATATGATATCAAGCTAATACCTTTGAAGTCTCCTTCTTAGCCTAAAACTGTTAAGCAATGTACATTGTCTTTTGATATTGGAATTGGTCTTACAATGTACATTATCTTGAACTTGTAGCCAACCTATAAAAATGATACCTTGAAATTTTGGATAATTCTTTATTTTGATCGATTCCATAGCTCTAATTGAATGATGGTTCCTTTTTCTTCATCTTATGGATAATGAATATACTGGAGTGATCTTTTCTTTGTTTATGAGTTACTTGGGGTAGTAACCTCTTGTAGAGTGCTTGAAATATTGGCAGCCATAATGTTTTTGAATAATCTTGTGAGTATAATGGTTGGATGTTGAATATTTATATCTGACTATGGAAAATATCTATGGAAGCCCTAGTTTTTCCATGAAAACTCGATGAAATTAGATTGCCTAATAAATGATGATTTAATTTAATGAGACCCAACATAACTTACTCTAGATTATGCACTATTAAATATCATAGATTTAGCTTGAATAATAGTCATGACTATAGTATTGATGCAAATATCTAACAACATTATAGATGACATCCATATTTTAAATGTACTCAGACATTCTATTGCATGGATTCTATATCAAATATCTTAGTGGCAGTGACATTTTTTACAAAACTTGATTTTGATAGTTGTGTGATCCATTGTTTTTTTCCCTATGTCACTCAACCTCTATGTTGAATATCATCCATCAAGATGTTGTGTATATGGTATGAGATATCCTAGAGTTACCGAGCTCAACAATTTTTGTAAGTCTATGCTATTGAGGGATATATGGTTGATGCTTATCCTATTTCTTGAAACTTGTAGTTGGATCCTTGATACTTCTATAATTCCATCAAACAAAGTTAAGTAGGCATAAATAATGTATAATGTATTTGAAATGACGTAGAGGGGAATCATTAGGATAATTTTTCCTTTTTTAAATATTTTTTCTCAGAATAGACTTCCATTTTTGGTTTTCAGTTTTGTTATGCCTAGTGGTGCCTCACAGAGGTTTTCAACATGAGGAAACATTTTATTCCATAGAATAAGACTTTCTGACAAACATAGTTTTCAAGCCAAGCTCCATCTTAAGATGCCTCAAAATAATATTTCATCATAAGACATATATATTTCATTTAAATTGTTTTTTTCATGAGATGGTTGTTTTCTTTCGTATGGAAGGTATGGGTTCCATCAATCACAACAAGTTGTGGTTGGGCTTCATAAGGTCCTAAGCCTCCTCGTTGTTTCTGGATTCATATTGATTCTTCTATTTGAACTTTGGAGGAAGAAAAACATGGTCATTATGAATTCCAATATATTTCCTTGGCATAAACTAACCAACTTCTTGGAGGAACTGTTAGAAAAACAAGATCGTGGAGAAATAAAATAAACCAAATGCGGAAACAAAACACAGAAGATACACAATACAATAGAGACACAGATTTACGTGGTTCACCCAGTGTGGGCTATGTCCACCAGAGAAATTTTCAGGTCCTTCCTTTATTATTATCCAGCATATGAAGGGATACAACCTACAACAAACCTGTTGTAACTTCCTCTTCTTTATTTCACAGTCTCCTATCTCAGAATAGAATATTCTCCATCATACATAGCCGCAATACATTTCCCTCATAAAAGAGGGTTGCTTTCTAGGGCAAAAAAACCCTGACATAATCTCTATCATTAGATTTGCGACCTTATAATGAACGATCCATATTTACAATGAAATTACAATATACATTTACAAGGAAATTTTTCCTTCAGGGGTTTCACCCCCGAACCCTCGTTGGGGGCATTCTTTCCCCCAGACCCCCCAGCCTGGGGGACAACTCCCCCAGACCCCGCTGAGGGGGTACCCCCCCTCTGCACTCCCCCGCATGGAAGAGTGTACATACTTTTGGGGTGTAAATACTTCATGGGGTATAAACACGACTAAAAGTAAAAGACCTCTGAATCAGGAAGATAATCAGGCTCCACAACCAACAATCTCCCACTTGGAGACTGATCTCAACAACTCCACTGCTGTTGTATATGCTGGACTCTGAACCTTCTTGGACCTGGCAAATTTCTCATATTCATCTTCATTCTTGAAGACCAACTGAAACTGAGTAGGAACACAGTTTCTCCCTGGTTACTCCCTTTGTTAACATGTCTGCAGGATTCTGGCTAGTGTGTATCTTTTCCAACTTCAAATGTCCATTTTCCAAGGCGGATCATATGAAGTGGTACCTCAACTGTATATGCTTAGTCTTTGAATGGAAGGCTGAGTTCTTTGCAAGATGAATTGCACTCTCATTGTCACAGTTCAACCTGTTATTCTCCTGTTTCTTTCCCAATTCCTCCATAAACCTTTGTAACCAAATCATCTCTTTACTATCCTCTGTAGCAGCAACATACTCTACCTCTATTGTTGAAAGTGAAAAAACCTTTTGCAGTTTTGAAATCCAACTTATTTCCACCTATAGTAAAAACATACCCTGTGGTGCTCCTCCTGCTGTCATTATTACTTGCCATATCTGAATCAACATATCCCTGTAGAAAAGTGTCTGAACCTCCAAAACATAATGCATGAGTAGAAATACCTCTCAAATACCTGAGAATCCACTTTACTGCCTCCCAATGTTCTTTACCTGGATTGTTCATATACCTGC
>ML809803.1:113196-129158 GCA_009831015.1 Picea engelmannii | reverse complement strand
CATTGGTTTCCATTGCGTTGCTTTATTTTTACCTTTCCCATTCCAACAATTTTGCATGGTGCATCATCACCCAAATGAACCTGTCCAAAATCACCTTGAACATAATCTAGAAAATATTTCCTATGGGGTGTGGCATGAAATGACGCCCCTGAATCTACTACCCAAGACTCAAAAATATTATCTACAGAAAGAATCAAAACATCTTGTAACACATCACCTGTTACATTTGCTTCGTAATTTCTCTCCTGCTATCCATCTCTTTGTTTCTTTGGAGCTCTACAGTCTTTCTTCAGATGTCCTTTCTTCCCACAATTCCAACACTCTATCTTTCCAAATCCGGATTTGGATCCGCCCTTCCTAGAATTCCCATGGTTCCTGAAACCCTTTCCTCTATCCTTTTGTCTTCCCCTGTTCTCCATGTTCAACGCATTTCCTGATGTCTCACCTATGCTTTTCCGTCACATTTCCTCACTAAGGATAACACCAACAACATCATCAAATTTTAAAGTATTTGAACCAGATACAGAGTTACTTACAACCATGACCAAGTCGTTCCAATTTTCTGGCAATGAGCACAAGATTAGAAGAGCCCTGACCTCATCATCAAAGTCCACTTTTACAGAACTTAGTTGATTAGTAACCATATTAAAATCATTTAAATGATCTGCAACAGACCCACCTTCTGACATCTTCATATTAAATAATTTCTTCATTAGAAATACCTTATTGGACGTCGAGGGTTTTTCATACAATTTGGCCAATGTGTCCATCAAACCCTTCATTGTCTTTTCTTTGGAAATATTGAAAGCCATCGAGGCTGCCAGGCTCAGCCGTATCATTCCTAGAGCCTTTATGTCAAGAATCTCCCATTCTTCTTCCTTCGTAGCCGTTGGCTTCTTTTCTATTCCGCCCAATGGTAGGAATAGATCCTTCCGATATAAATAGTCTTCCATCTGCATCTTCCATAACTGGTAGTTTTGGCCGTTAAATTTCTCGACCCTAAACTTTCCATATTCCAACATTGCTCCCACTCAAACCAGGAACCCTCTTTTCCTGCGAGTTACCTTTCGCTCTGATACCAGTTGTTAGAAAAATAGGACCGTGGAGCAATAAAATAAAACAAATGAGGAAACAAAACACAGAAGATACACAATACAATAGAGACACAGATTTACGTGGTTCACCCAGTGTGGGCTACATCCACCAAAGAAATTGCCAGGTCCTTCCTTTGTTATTATCCAACATATGAAGGGATACAACCTACAACAAACCCGTTGTAACTTCCTCTTATTTTTCTCACAATCTCCTATCTCAGAATACAATATTCGCCATCATACATAGTCGCAATACATTTCCCTCATAAAAGAGGGTTGTCTTCTAGGGAAAAAAAAACCCTAACATAATCTCTATCGTTAGATTTGCGACCTTATAATGAACAGTCCAGATTTACAATGAAATTACAAAAAAAAAACCCCTCTGCACTCTCCCGCGTGGAAGAGTGTACATACTTATGGGGTGTAAATACTTCATGGGGTATAAACACGACTGAAAGTAAAAGACCTCTGAATCAGAAAGATAATCAGGCTCCATGACCAATAGTAACATACATATATAAAATATTAAGTGGAACCATTTGTACTACTACTTGCATTTCATGCTAATAGACCCTTATTCTATTTGACCCATACAAGAGTTTTGCTTTTGAATAATCTTTTGAGATTTTTTTTTTAAGTGGATGTTTTTGTTTCCTTTCTATAATTAATTTTGATTTCTTAGTTCTTGCATTGGGTAGCTCACTCTTCCTTGCAAAAAATTTAAAATATTAACTTGAATTTGTAGAAAACTGATTTTCACTATCATCTTCTTATCACCTTTAATGATAGTTTGTGGCAACCATGCTTTTTTTAAATAATTTTTATAAATATCAATGCTATGTCTTTTAAGATTATGGGAACCTGGAATTCAACTTTCACTCCAAATACTCTTCGAAAACATACTTCTTACGAAAATTTTCCTCAAATTAATCCCATGCAATAGAAAAAGTACTCCACCCAAATTATGGTTCTAGAGTTCTCCACCACAGTAAGGCACTTTCCTTAAACTATTAGATGGCCAACCTAGCCTTCTTATTACTATAGTGATTTCGTAGAGAAAAACATAGGTTCATGTTTTCCAACCATGATTCGGATTATGCTGAGAATGAAATGAGACAAAAACAAAAATATAACAGATATATGGAAGAGGTGGATGGCCACTGAGATCTACCTGGATCATTCCTCCCCCCTTAGGAATCAATGGTCCCCATTGCGTAAAGTTCCCTCAGGATATTAAGATACTTCTTCTAAATTTGAACCTTGGTGAGCCGTTTGCCTTGTTGAAGTAGATGTCCTTCTTGTACTTTGTCTGTGGAAGGATGTCATGAACTTTGCTACAGTGAACTCTAGTGGGTAAAATATGTGTATGAGTGTTTTTTCTTGGTTATGTGCGGCGAGTTGCATAACGTTTCCCAAGGATTATGAACCGAGCCAATAGTTCTCATATTGTAACTCTATTTCACATAACAAGACAAGCTAGGTGTTAGGCACTATTGGTGCTACCCACACTATGTATCTATGTCTCTTGTATGTTTCACAAGTATTCTCGTGTTTCACAAGTTTCGTCATTGTATGCTTAAATGAGACACCAAATATAGACTTAGATAGATTCAAGGACATGTCGCACTTTTTGCAACATGGAAATAGTTTCCTCAGGTGATTAAAAGTATCTCATGATAGCTTGGAATGAATAGTATGGTCATCGAGGTAAACCTAAATAATCATACCAATTAAGTCATCGAATTTTATGTCCGTATCTCTCTAAAAAGTGGCACCTGCAATGATTAGAAAAAAGGTCATGCATTCAAAAGTGAAGGTGCCCCATTGAGTAGTGAAGGTGGTTTTATAATGATCTTCTCACTTGAGGTGAATTTGATCACAACCTAACAATCCATCAAGCAGAGACATCATTTGGGATCCTACAACTTGTTGCAGGATTAGTTCCATGTTGGGGAGCATAAGGTTGTCCTTACCTCTTTCCTTGTTAAGGGTGTGAAAGTCTACACATAGTCAAATACCCACTAAAATTACCTAACACAGAAGTCAATACTTATCTCTCCTTCTTCTACTTCCACCTTTGCTGCTTTTGGTTTACTTTTCTTATTACTTCCTTTTCCATTTTCTTTTTCTTTGCTACTGAAGAAGAAGCCTTTGCCTCAACTACCTATGTATCCTCTCTTGCTAATGGTGTTGTATTTACCCAGTTAATTGCTTCTGAGACAATGGATTAAACCATCTCTATTGCTTATGCCCTTACCTATGCTTTTGAAGAAGCATATTCTTCTCTAGCTACAAGGTCAACTCAATGAAATGGATCTGTGGATGTTAGTGGTGGGACTGGATATAGAACCAATTATGATATTGGCATTGAGCATCTTGTCAACTTCCCTCCTAATAGTGGCTTCCCTCCTAATAGTGGCCTCAAAGGCTAGAGTAACTAGTTGTTGTCTTTGATAAATAGGAATAGTGTTGTAGTTTATATTAATAGCATGATGGATAATTCTCAGGCCAAAACCACAAAATTCATCATATGAATAAACAAAGACATCCCTGAATTCAAGGAATAAAGTAATATTATTTTTCTTTTCTAACTCGAAACGATTATCACTTATAGAAAAGTTTTAGGGTCATCATCTGCACCAATATTCATAAGGATAGTGTATGATACCTTTCTCTTTGAAGCCTCTTGAGAGGATGTGTTCTTACTCCCAACATCACTTAGGGAAAAAGAATTATCCAAAGGTAGTAAGCCCTTGGGAAACTTTTTCTTGTCTATGAATGACATTAGAGTATCAATTTGATCTCAATAAGAAAAAAACAACAAATGTCCCTATCATCCTAGAAAATTTTCCAATAACCATCATTATCAAGTAGGTGAAGTTTATACAAATATATCATAGGGTGGCTACAATGGTTAGCTAATAGCTATCTCTCGAGTCTAGTAGTGTAAGGGACTAGCTTATCAACTATACAAATTTTCTTCTCTACAACTATTTCCAACTCTCCATGTAGATTCTCATGTAGTTCTTTTTTTTTTTAAACCTATAGGAGGTGTGGCAATAGCGAAGAAAGTTCGTCGCAAACGTTTTACTCTACCAATAATTTTTGTGGCAATAGCGACGAAAGTTCGTCTTCCATACAAAAATGAGTTTTACTCTACCAAGGATTTTTGTGACAATAACGACGAAGGTTTGTTGCAATGTTCCACGCTTTTTCATCGCACATATAGCATATGCGTCGTAAACTATTCGTGATTCAAGAATTTTCATGGCAATAGCGAAGAAAGTTCGTCGCAACGTTCCATGTTTTTTCGTCGCACATATGGCATCTGCGTCGTAAGTTGTTGGTTAGTTTTTTTACTTTGGCATGGTTTTTCGTCCCTATTGCGACGATGTTTCGTTGCTATTGCCATACTTTTCAAGGTAAACCTATCTTGAGGATGATGACACGTGGCAGCCTTATGTCGTCGCTATTTCCTTGAAAACCTAGTTCGTGGATATAGCGACGAAAAAAGTTCCACGAAAAATAGTCTTTGATTTTGTGGAAAGTGCGATGGATATGTGTGGAAATAGCAATGAAAAACCATGGATAATTTGGTCATATGTAGTAGTGCCAAATGATCATTGGTGATATAAAAAGGAGAGAAGGTAGGTACATTGTATTTATGTACTAGTAATACTGACTCTTCTATCTCTTTAGATTCTACAAGAGTGGATACAACACTGTGGCATCATAGGCTTTGACACATGAGTGAGAAGGGGATGCAAATACTCCACAAAAGAAATTTGTTGCCAGATATTAAACAAATTGATTTGGATTTATGTGAGCACTCTGTTTATGAAAAACAAAAGAGAGTCAGATTTATCAGAGTCGAAAATGAAAAGAAGAGTGAAATGTTAGATCTTGTGCATACAAATGTATGGGGACTAGCTCAGGTATCATCTCTTGGTGTCTATCGTTATTATGTTTATTTTATTGATGATGCAACTAGAAAACTTGGGTTTATTGCATTAGACAAAAATATGATGTTTTTGACACTTTTAAGAAATGGAAATTTTTGGTTGAGAATGAGACAAGAAAAAGGTTGAAGTGTCTCAGATCAGACAATGGAGGTGAAGATTACAGCAAGGAGTTTGATGATTATTGTTCATACCATGGGATTTATAGAGATAAGACAGTTCCTGGAACACCACAAGAAAATGGTGTATCAAAAAGGATGAACATGACAATCCTGGAGCGTACAAGGAGTATGAGATTGCATGTTGGGTTTCCCTTATAGTTCTAGGCAAATGTTGTAGATACTATTGTTTACTTAATAAACATGGGACCTTCAAGCTCTTTGGATGGTGGAATTATAGAGGAGGCATGGACAGGTAAAAAGGTAAACTATTCTTTTTTGAAGACTTTTGGTTGTGAAGCATTTATCCATATTGATAAAGAAAATAGAACAAAGGTTGAGGAAAAATCCAAGAAGTGTACTTTTATTGGATACTGTGTTAATGATTTTGGTTATCGCTTATGGGATTATGAAAATCACAAAATCATTAGGAGTAGAGATGTCATATTCAATGAGAAGGTCATGTACAAAGTTTAATTGCAGGGAAATAAGCAGGAAAAAGAAAAACCAAAATACACAGTGCTTGATGAGATCACCGAGAAAGAAATTCCAAAGGTAACGGAAAATCAAAATGTAAAAAAATATGAGCAACATGTACCTCAAACTCCTGCAAGGGTTGTTAGAAGATATACTAGGTTAAGTAGACCCCTTGAATGATACTCTTCTTCATTGTATTATTTATTGTTGACTGATTCTGGTGAACCAGAAAGTTATGAAGAGGAAATGCAAGTAGAAACTAAAAATAAGTGGGAGCAAGGAATGAAAGAGGAAATTAACTCCTTGGTAAATAACTAGATTTAGTGTTGGTTTTGGAGCCTGCTTATCTTCTTGATTCAAAGGTTTTTGTTTTCATCCGTGTTAATACCCCATGAAGACTTTACACCCCGGAAGACTGTACACCCCTCCATGCGGGGGAGTTATGGGGGGGGGGGATTTCCCCCCCTACAGGGTTCAGAGGGTTGATTCCCCCAGATGGGGGTTCTAGGGGAAAGTGGGCCCCTGAAGGAAAATTTTCCTTGTAAATGTGTATTGTAATTTCATAGTAAATCTGGACCATTCATTATGAGGTCACAAATCTGACGGTAGAAGTTATGTTAGGGTTTTTTTCTCTAGAAGGAAACTCTCTTTTATGAGGGAAATGTATTGCGGCTATGTATCATTGCGAATATTGTATTCTGAGAGAGGATACTATGAGAGAAAGAAGAGGAAGTTACAAAGGGTGTGATATAGGTTGTATCCCTTCATTTGTTGGATAATAAAAAGGAAGGACCTGGCTATTTCTATGGTGGACACAGTCCACACTAGGTGAACCACGTATATATGTGTCTCTATTGTATTTTGTATCTTCCGTGTTTTATTTCCGCATTTGTTTTTATTTTATTGTTTCGCGATCCCGTTTTACTAATAACTAGTTTAAGAGAGAAATGTAACTTGTAGGAAAAAAGGGTTCCTGGTTCGAGTGGGAGGATTGGCAGAAGATGGAAAGTTTAGGGTCAAGAAATTTAACATCTAAAACTACTAGTTATGGAAGATGGAGATGGAAGATTATTTATATCAAAAGGATCTATTCCTACCATTGGGTGGAATAGCAAAGAAGACGACAATGATGAAGGACAAACAATGGGAGGTTCTTGACAGAAAGGCACTAGGAATGATACGACTAAGCCTGATAGCGTCGATGGATTTCAATATTTCGAAAGAAAAAATGACGAAGGAGATGATGGACGCATTGGCTAAACTATATGAAAATCCCTCGGCGTCCAATAAGGTATTTCTAATGAAGATATTATTTAATATGAATATGTGAGAAAGTGGGTATATTGCAGATCATTTAAATGAATTTAATACAGTTACTAATCGACTAAGTTCTGTAAAAGTGGACTTTGATGATGAGGTCAGGGCTCTTCTAATCTTGTGCTCATTGCCAGAAAGTTGGAATGGCTTGGTCATGGATGTAAGCAACTCTATCTCTGGTTCAAACACTTTAAAATTTGATGATGTTGTTGGTGTTATCCTTACCGAGGAAATGTGACGAAAAATCACAGGTGAAACATCAAGTAATGTGTTAAACATGGAGAACTAGGGAAGACAAAATGATAGAGGAAATGGCTCAGGGAACCGTAAGAATTCTAGGAAGGGAAGAACCAAATTTAGACTGGGAAAGATAGAGTGATAGAATTGTAGGAAGAAAGGACATCTGAGGAAAGAATGCAAAGCTCCAAAGAAACAAAGAGATGGGCAACATCAGAAAAATCAAGAAACAAATGTAATAGGTGATGTGTTACAAGATGCTTTGATTCTTTCTGTAGATAATATTTCTGAGTCTTGTGTAGTAGAATCAGGGGCTTAATTTCATGCCACACTCGATAGGAAATATTTTCTATATTATGTTCAAGGTTATTTTGAAAATTTTCATTTGGGTCATGATGCACCATGCAAAATTGTTGGAATGAGAAAGGTAAAAATAAAGCAAAGGAATGGAAACCAATGGTTGTTGAAAGAGGTAAGACATGTTCCATATCTAAGGAAAAATCTAATTTCAGCAGGGCAGTTAGAAAGTGAAGGTTGTATATCCATATTTACAGATAAGGTGTGGAAGGTCACCAAAGGATCACTGGTGATAGCAAAAGGAGAGAAGGTAGGTACATTATATTTATGAACTAGTAATATTGATTGTTCTATCTCTTTAGCTTCTATAGGAGTGGATACAACACTGTGGCATCATAGGATTGGACACATGAGTGAGAAGGGGATGCAGATACTTCACAAAATAAATTTGTTTCCATATATTAAACAAATTGATTTGGATTTTTGTGAGCATTGTGTTTATGAAAAACAAAAGAGAGTCAGATTTCTCAGAGTCTGAAAAGAAAAGAAGAGATTTAAATGTAACAGCCACAGGGGTATGAGGTCAAAGGGAAGGAAAATTTGGTATGAAGTTTGAAGAAGAGATTGTATGGCCTAAAGAAAGCTCCAAGGCAGTGGTATTTGAAGTTTGACAGGTTTATGCTAGAACATGGTTATAGTAGATGTCATTCTGATCACTGTGTTTATTTTAAAAGGATAAAAATTAGAAGCTATATTATTTTGCTATTATGTGTAGATGACATGCTTGTTGCAGGTGCTAATATGCATGATATAAATGTGCTCAAGAATAAATCAACTAATTCATTTGCAATGAAGGATTTGGGTGCTGCAAAGAAAATCCTTGGTATGAGAATAACAAGAGACAAGAAAAATCGCAAATTGACACTGTCTTAGGGTGAGTACATAAAGAAGGTGTTGGAAAGGTTTAGAATGAAGAATACAAAACTAGTTAGTACACATTTGGCCAATTATTTCAAATTAACAAAGGAAATGTGTCCCAAGACACAAGATGACATAGAATACATGTCTAGGGTCCCTTATTCATCAACAATTGACATCTTGATGTATGTGCTGGTTTGCAAAAGACCAGATATTGCACATGAAGTGGGAGTTGTGAGTAGGTATATGAACAATCAAGGTAAAAAACATTGGGAGGAAGTAAAGTGGATTCTCAGGTATTTGAAAGGTACTGCTACACATGCATTATGTTTTGGAGGTTCAGACACTGTTCTACATGGATATGTTGATTCATATATGACAAGTGATAAAGATAATGGGAAGAGCACCACAGGGTTTGTTTTTACTATAGGTGGAATAACAGTAAGTTGGATTTGAAAACTGCAAAAGGTTGTTTCACTTTCAACAATAGAGGTGGAATATGTTGCTACTACATAGGCTAGTAAAAATATGATTTGGTTACAGAGGTTTATGGAAGAATTGAGAAAGAAGCAAGAGAATAATAGGTTGTACTATGACAATGAGAGTGTCATTCATCTTGAAAAGAACTCAAAATTCCATTCGAAGACTAAGAATATACAAATCAGGTACCATTTCATACGATCTGTCTTGGAAGATGGAAATTTGAAGTTGGAAAAGATACACACTAGCCATAATCCTGCATACATGTTAACAAAAGGAGTAACCAGGGAGAAACTGAGTTCCTGCTTAGTTTCAGTTGGTCTTCAAGCATGAAGGTAAAGATGATAAAATTTCCAGGTCCAAGAAGGATCATAGTACAACAGATACAACAACGGTGGAGTTGTTGAGATTAGTCTCCAAGTGGGAGATTGTTGGTTGTGGAGCCTGATTACCTTCCTGATTCAGAGGTTTTTGTTTCTAGCCGTGTTTATACCCCATGAAGACTTTACACCCAGGAAGACTGTACACCCCTCCACGTGGGGATTCCCCCCCCCTACGGGGTTCGGGGGAGAATCCCCCGAAGGAAAAATTGCCTTGCAAATGTATATTGTAATTTCATAGTATATCTGGACCGTTCATTATAAGGTCACAGATATGGCGGTAGAAGTTATGTTAGGGTATTTTTCCCTAGAAAGAAACCCTCTTTTATGAGGGAAATGTATTGCTGCTATCTATCATTATGAATATTGTATTCTGAGAGAGGAGACTATGAGAGAAAGAAGAGGAAATTACAATGGCTGTGTTTTAGGTTCTATCCCTTCATTTGCTGGATCATAAAAAGAAAGGACTTGATAATTTCTCTGGTGGACATATCCCACATTAGGTGAACCATGTATATCTATGTCTCTATTGTATTATGTATCTTCTGTGTTTATTTCCACATTTTTATTTTATTTTATTGCTCTGCGATCCTGTTTTACTAACACTTGGGACTTGGTTCAACTGTTTGCAGGTAAAAGAGCATTGTAGAATAAATGGGTTTACAGGTTGAAGGAAGAAGATGGAGGAAAAAATCAATACAAGGCTAGACTTGTTGTAAATGGGTTTGCACAAACGAAAGGTATATATTTTGATGAAATATTTTTTCCTGTTGTTAAGACGACTTCAATTAGGACTATTTTAAGTCTTGTGGCAGTAGAAGATTTGCATCTTGAACAGTTAGATGTAAAAACAACTTTTCTCCATGGGGATTTGGAGGAAGAGATTTATATGCAACAACCATAGGGGTATGAGGTCAAAGGAAAAGAAAGTTTGGTATGCATGTTGAAGAAGAGCTTGTATGGACTAAAGCAAGCTCCAAGGCATTGGTATTTGAAGTTTGAAAAGTTTATGATAGAATAAGGTTATAGTAGATGTAATTTTGATCACTGTGTTTATTTTAAAAGGATAGAAAATGAAATCTATATCATCTTGATATTGTATGTAGATGGAATGCTTGTTGCAGAATCTAATATGCAGGATATAAATGTGCTCAAGAAGAAATTAGCTAATTCATTTGCGATGAAGTATTTGGGTGTTGCAAAGAAAATCCTTGGTATGAGAATAACAAGAGACAGGAAAAAACACAAATTGACATTGTCTCAGGGTGAGTACATAGAGAGGGTGTTGGAGAGGTTTAGAATGCATAATGAAAAACCAGTTAGTACACCTTTGGCTAGCCATTTCAAATAAACTAAGGAAATGTGTCCCAAGACACATGAGGAGATAGAATAGATGTCCAGGGTCCCTTATTCATCAACATTTGACAACTTGATGTATGCGATGGTTTGCACAAGACCAGATATTGCACATACAGTGGGAGTTGTGAGTAGGTATATGAACAATCTAGGTAAGGAACATTAGGAGGTAGTAAAGTGGATTCTCAGGTATTTGAGAGGTACTACTAATCATGCATTATGTTTTGGAGGTTCAGACACTGCTCTACAAGGATATGTTGATTTAGATATGGTAGGTGATAAATATAGCAGAATGAGCACCACGGGGTATGTTTTTACTGTAGGTGGAACACCAATAAGTTGGATTTCGAAACTAAAAAAGGTTGTTTCACTTTAAACAACGAAAGTAGAGTATGTTGCTACTACAGAGGCTAGTAAAGAGATGATTTGGTTACATATAGTTATGGAGGAATTGGGAAAGAAAGAGGAGAATAGCAGGTTGTACTGTGACAATGAGAGTGCCATTCATCTTGCAAAGAACTCAACCTTCCATTCTAAGACTAAGCATATATAGATCAGGTACCATTTCATATGATCCCTCTTAGAAGATGGACATTTGAATTTGGAAAAGATACATACTAGCCAGGATCCTACAGACATGTTAACAAAGGTAGTAACCAAGGAGAAACTGAGTTCCTGCTCAGTTTTAGTTGGTCTTCAAGCATGAAGGTGAAGATGATAAATTTTCCAGGTCCAAGGTGGATCATAGTCCAGCAGGTACAACAACAGTGGAGTTGTGTGATTAGTCTCCAAGTGGGAGATTATTGGTTGTGGAGCCTGATTATCTTCATGATTCAAAGGTTTCTTCCAACTGTGCTTGGATCCCATTTCCTGATGAGGGGGGTGGGGGGGGGATTTCCCCCCATTGTTGTCATCAGGGGGGTCCATGGGGGTGCAAAGACAATTAATGGAGCCCCCTGGGGGGGGATTTGGGGGAAAATATCCCGAAGTGAAATTTTGGGAAACATTTCCTTGTAAAATATTGTAATTTCGTAGTTAATCTGGACCGTTCATTATAAGGTCGCAGATCTAACGGTAGAAGTTATGTTAGGTTTTTTTTTTTTTTCCCTAGAAGGCAACCCTATTTTCCCTATAAGGATCTGATACCATGTAAATGTGGATGAACCTAAACAAATAATATCTAGCTAGCAAAGGAAATACACAGTTTGAAGAAAAATGAAAAAAGATGAAAAACAAGAGAGAGAATCAAAGAATTGTATTAACTGCATTCCACACTCAAAGAGTGAATAATTTACAATACATATAGGTTACATGAGTAACTAATGCACCATAGTAGTGATGTAGAGAGATATAGACACTCACTGGCAGACATTGGAGTGAACCGTCACCTAGTCCTAGTTAATCGATCCATGCAATCATCAGTTAACTGAGACACGTGTGGACACGAGAGAGACACATAAAACTACTAGTGATAAAACTAAGGTTTCCATGCATGAGTGACTTCCACTAGTCTAACTGAGTGTAACTAAATCTGAACTGAAGAAGAATGCCTTATTTTATAGGGGAATGTTCTCTAAAGAAAATATTTTCATCTAAGGAATTGTTATCAACATTGGAATATCAAACTTAGGAAAATAATTATTGGTGAGTGTGTAATATCTCCAACACCCCTCTGAACACTACTAAGGTGTACATGATGAATGGGTCTCGACAACAGAGGCCATGCTAGGCACTGATTATATAATGCATATAAGAATGAAACACTAAAAAATGAGGAAAGAGGGAAAACCTCATGGGAAACCCTCCCTTGCAAGTTACAATGCATAAGAAAAAACAAAAAAATGAGAAGGAACAAAAGTCAGTTGCTAAGAAATTGTGTCCTTCACTCCACGAAGACCTCGCAACTGTGCAAGTTTGTGCTCGTTGAATATTTTTTTGAAGATGTAGATGTCTGCATGGATCTGATGAAGTAGATGCACCCGTGAGATGTCCATGCATATCCACATTCTCTTTTTGTAATGAAGAAGATCCAAATGAAGTTTGGATGAAACTTTGAAAATCGTGTGGCCATTTTTGGAAAAAATGATGAAAATTTACGGATTTTAAAATTCTCATAACTTCACTTCCAAGACTCCGTTTCAAACGATTGTTTTTTTGAAATAGGGTATTTTTCTGAGAGAAACTCAATTATCCAATTTGTTTATGCAAATTATTCTCATAAAATATCATAATTGAATCTGATGTGTGTAGCCCCCTTTTTGTCTCCCGAGATGCATGCATGGCGCATGCATGTTGCTCCTGAGATGCAAGCATGGTGCATGCAAAATTTTATGCATGTGAATCTTGAGATGTATGCATGATATATTCCGTATGAAATTCAGAAAACAAATCTAAAATTGAGTAGACATCATATGCAATTAATGGAACAATAATTTGTGCAGATACTTGTGTAGAAGACTCTTCATAATAAGAGGTTTGATCTTCTGATGGTTTCTCTTCTAGATTTGTCTTTTGAATCTCCTGCATGAAATTTTCACAATATTCTTTATTCCTGAATAGAACCTCCAATATGGTCTATATTTCATTTGGAGTTAAGTCTCATGATTCACCATATACTTGGTGGAGAATTTAAGGAGAAATAGACCAGAAGATACATCCTATGGCCATATCTTGTCTATTGAGAAAGTCATTTTTCTCATCGGCGGAATCAGGCTGAAGCAGAATTTTTGGCTTCCACTCCAAATAGTTATGAGGCATGAGAAGTATTTCTGATGAATAATCCATCTTCTCTGTGTTCTTCAATCTTCAGTACCTGCAAAAAGAGTCTGTTGTGTCTTTTTCTTAGCAATCTGTCAGCTCTGATGCCATGTAAATGTGGAGGAACCTGCATAGATAAGATCTAGCTAGCAAAGTACATACACAATTTGCATAAAAATGAGAAAAGACACAAAACGAGAGAGAGAGACAGAGAGAATCAAATAATTGTATTAACTGCATTCCACACTCAAAGAGTGAATAATTTAAAATAGATATAAGTTACATGAGTAACTAATGTGCCATAGTAGTGATCTAGAGAGATATATAAACTCATTGACATACACTGGAGTGAACTGCTACCTAGTCCTAGTTAGTTGATTCATGCAATCATCAGTTAACTGAGACATGTGTGGAAGTGAGAGAGACACATGCAACTGTTGGTGATAAAACCGAGGTTTCCATGCATGAGTGACTTCCACTAGTCTAAATGAGTGTAACTAAATCTGAACTGAAGAAGAATGCCCTATTTTGTAGGGGAATATTCTCTAGAGAGAATATTCTCATCTAAGGAATCGTTCTCAACATTGGACTATCAAACTTAGGAAAAAATTTCTAGGTGAGTGTGTAATATCGCCAACATGTTGTTTCTACAAAGGCTAATAAAGAGACAATTTGGTTACAGAGATTTATGGATGAATTGGGAAAGAAGCAGAAGAATAACAGGTTGTACTGTGACAATGAGAGTGTCTTTCATCTTGCAAAAAACTCAACATTCCATTCTAATGATAATAATATATAGCTCAGGTACCATTTCATAGGATCCATCTTGGAAGATGGACATTTGAAGTTGGAAAAGATACATACTAGCCAAAATCCTGTAGACATGTTAACAAAGGTAGTAACCAGGGAGAAACGGATTTCCTGCTTAGTTTTAGTTGGTATTCAAGCATGAAGGTGAAGATGAAGATGAAATTTTTTCCAAATCTAAGGTGGATCATATTCCAAGAGGTACAACAACAGTGGATTTCTTGTGATCAGTATCTAAGTGGGAGATTGTTGGTTGTGGAGCCTAATTATCTTCTTGATTCAAAGGTTTGTTTTAGTCGTGCTTGGATACCATTTCTTGACGGGGGGGTGTGGGGGGGCTTACTCCCCCACTATTTTTGTTAGGGGGGTCCAGGGGGGTGCAAATAAAATTAATGGAGCCCCCCTTGGCGGGGGATTCGGGGGCAGGGCCCCCAAAGGGAAATTTTGGGAAAAATTGCCTTGTAAAATATTGTAATTTCGTAGTCAATATGGACCGTTCATTAGAAGGTCACAGATCTAACGGTATAAGTTATGTTAGGGGTTTTTTCCCTAGAAGACAACCCTCTTTTCATGAGGGAATTGTATTGCGACTATGTAGGTGTGAATAATGTATTCCGAGAGAGGAGAATGTGAGAGAAAGAAGATGAAGTTACAATGGGTGTGTTGTAGTTTGTATCCCTTTATTTTGTTGGATAATAATAAAGGAAGGACCTAGAAATTTGTCTGGTGGATGTAGCTCACATTGGGTGAACCAGGTATATTTGTGTCTCTATTGTATTGTGTATCTTTTGTGTTTTATCTCCACATTTTTTTATTCTATTTCTCTGCGATCCTATTTTTCTAATAGGGTCAAATTGCTTGTTTGTCGTCATATCACCCATCCGGGGGATTATGACTAATATTTTTATAATCAAATAATCAAATTGTAAAACAAAATCCTTATAAGTTATATCCAAATATCCTAAATCTTAAATATCTTGAACTTTAAACAAAAATCCTCATTTTTTTAAAGTAGAGCTATTATATTGCAATATTAACAATATATATAGAGGAGATATCCTAAGCACAAAAGCTACTGCCAACTTGGTATGTGGCTATAGTTAAGCAAGACATAGAGTAGGTTGGACTACCCATAAACCAGGCCAAACTATAATACTGAGTATTGAGAGAACAAATGATGTCCAAAAAGAAGCTAAAAGACTTACTCCAAAAAAGATTGAAATGGGACATGACTAGATATCTATTATAACGATTCTAAGGTCTAATAAAACAAAAGATGAAACAAAAAATAAAGACACGAGACCCAAACATCATGACAAAGTAACTTGAGTATGAGCTTGAGGATTCCCATATCCCATCGCAGAGTGGATATGAATAGGGGTATCCTTCGAGGAACCCTCCTGGGTGAATTGAATGGCTATTCCTTGCTTCTTAACCAACCACGAATCAAGAGTAAGCAACAAATGATTTTTTTTCTTGAGAGAATCCAACCATTGTCAAAATTATTTGTAGTCTGATTCCTTTGCAAGCATTTCTTGGGACACAAAAGTTTTAGTGTGCTAGTAAATATCCATTGTGTGAAGGAAATTGGTGTCTCTGGTTTGGCTAAAACCCAAATTTTGGATATACATGTCCACCCGCTGATCAACCACCTTGTCATCCCTGTAGGCTCTGACGATCTTAATGTCTTCTTCAATTCACTGAATGAAGGCCTGGGTGGAGGGA
>ML809803.1:62780-109991 GCA_009831015.1 Picea engelmannii | reverse complement strand
TGATTGTACTCAACCCCATGCTCTCAATAACTATGGGATGTGACTCCTCACACCCACCCTCTTACGTGTATTCAATGATTGGCTTTGGGGACACTCAATCAGAAAGTTAGAAGGTTCATATACCAATAGTATTTTTAGGAAGTGGGTTGAATTAATAGACATGGGTAATTCCCCCTTGGACTCCTCTTAGACACTCCTAAACATTCCCCTCTCTTGTAAATTAATCAACCCCCATCTTTGTCCCTATCCCCTAGTAGTTAGCATTGCATTTTATTTATTAAAAATCAAAAATACAATTCCCATACACATCGCTTGGTCGTAACCACACATTATATCTACATTAAGCATTAATTTAATTGGGGATTATAGCGGGGATGTTAGAATACCCATGCAATAATAAATTGTTTTCCCAAAGGCTTGCATGAATTCAATATCTGCATGGACACCACATGTCCTCCCAAGAGTCTTGGAGAATAAGCATGAAAACACTTAATACACAGAGGATTAGAAGGTTTAGGGAAATAACACATGGTAGCCCAATAAAATACTATATTATGGAACTCAACCTACTTCCCCACTCATTGGCTTAGTGCCTCCATGGTGCTCCTAATAATTTATAACCCCAAGTGAACCTTATAATTTGTTATTATTAATAATATTATGTTATATTATTAATATAAGACAAATACAATTTCAATTCTAGCATACTTACCTTACGTACCATACCTACATTACTAGGCCTTGGCTCATCCTTGTGCACATGAAGCATTGATACACTCATCATGTTCAATGTTCATATGGGAGTGTTACATTCCTACCCCCCTTAGAATAATATTGTCCTCAATGTTCCACTTTTCCAATAATAAAACGTGTGTTCAATCTTTAGTTGCACCTATAATAATCATCAAGGAAAACATGTATGTATTAGCCATTTTTATGCAGTGATTATCCTATCAATATGAGTTTTTCAAATTCATTGTTGAAGCATATGTTTTCATAACATAAAATAAAGTTTGCAATAATCCCAATACTTATCTATATGAATATATATCTACTCCACATGGATGTAATGGGAAAGATTTCAACTCATTGTTTGTTTTGACACACCCTCTTTGATCCCAGTATCACACGACATGAATATTTCATACCAGATCCATTTAATTTTTCTTTTTTTTTTGCAGCCTTTAAGGCTCAAGAATTCCCTTATTTGCTAAACAATATCTTAGGCGATCCATCTTACCAAGGCTTTTACATGCAAGGAGATCACTAACTTATAGATCCTCATTACCTTCGCATCCCACTAGCAACCTCTAATCAATATATAACTTATGGGAATCAAAGTATATCATAGGGTTCCAGTGTCATCATAGTATCCCTCTCCTTGTGATTTCCAATATATAACTACCATTATTTTCCCTTACTAGATAGATCCATCGTCTCATATGTATCTGAAACATACAAATATTATGAGTCATCGTTTTATCTTTCAACCAAATCTGGAAATGGTTATTATAGAAATCAGATTCCAAATAATACAAGAAGTTCCACATAATACTTAGCTTTCAATTGTGTGGGAAATAGTCCCCATCTCCATGATCACTTTCATTGTCATATTCAATATCTCTTTCTATAACTGTGTTCTTGTAACGTACCCAACTCCCAAGATGGGTCCCGTTACTACCAAAATCGATGAACATATTTATTCAAATGTGAAAAATACATGCATCATGACATACATGCATGCTAATATGACGAATAATTTAAAAACCTGAATGCATCCATTTAAACATGCACAATAGCCATTAAACACACACAACAACATTCATACATATAAATTACAGAGTAAATGCAACATGTATCCACAACATTAAACAAGAAATAACACAATGATCAAAACACTTATCTTTCAAAACATTTTACACAACCGATTGTAGATGGAGGATGTTCCTCCCAACCATAGGCTCTATTGCACTAATTCTCTTTGAAACAAGCCACCCCAAGCTAGGGCTATGAGTCCACAAGGATGGAAGATTATTACAGGTTTCTATAGTCCACTGTAACAACTCAAATACCCACTAAAACACAATGACATGAATCCTACAACAATTCCAATTGCCCATCTTTCTTCTCCTTCAATTTGCACAACCCAAGGGATGATATTTCATTCTCTACATTGTAGTCCCTCGGAAAATCTTCATTCCCTCCACGACTCCAACATAGACTAGTGAGGAATCTCTCTACTGGGGACTCCAGGAATTTAGGAAATCAAGTTGCAACAAGAGTGCTCACGGATCATTTACAACTGCTCTTGGGTAATTTACTCAACTAGAATCACTCACAGGCATATCAACCTCATTCTCAACACAATTACCATCTCCAACAACCTATCTTCCATACCCACTATGGCTGGCCACTCTTTCCCAAAACTCAGCTTTGTTTTTCCTCACTTATTGCTAACTGTAAAAATTGTTCTTCCTTCCTGCTCAAATTTCCTCTTTTCCCATTCTTGATTGACTCTTACTCTCCCCCCAAGGATGATTACACTCAACCCATGTTGTCATAACTGAGTGGGATGACTTCTTCACCCAACCTTTTATATGAATTCAATTATTTGGTGCTTAATAATTCAAAGGGACAAATGGCTAAATGACAAATTGATTAATGGTGATGGCTTAAGACTCAAGGCATATGGAAACCCCTCAAAAACCCCATTAATCCCCCTCTTTGGTGGAATCATAGCCCTTTATTACTCTAATCCTTACCCGTCTATAGTTGGCGGTGTATTACATTTTATTATTTTTCAATGTAGAATGTTTACATATTACATCGCTCGGCCCATGACCATTCATAATACTTACAAGTATGCAATGTTAATCAGTGATCAAAACTGGGGTATTACAGTTCTCCCAAGAGAGATTTCATGTAGTCAAACAAAACATGACTACTTATGCATATAATTATTCCACTACAACATCTACAATAACCCATGAAATGATCTTTAGAATTATAAAATACCATTAATTCCATCACTTCAATTGTTAACATATTAATATGCAATGAAAACTAGTACCAACATGCATTCATACAATGCAATCAAACATATATGCCAACATATATGTGTGCATAACTACAACTTGCACACTTACATAATCTACTTATGCACATCCCCTTAATGCATCCTCGCATTGATTCAAGAAAACCATATTCTCATGTCATGAATTTCACCATGATTAGTTAGAAGGTTTAGCCAATGCCTTGACACATCATCTAGCCACCTCCCCAATACTTGCTCACCATTTGGATGCCTTCTTCTTTAGCCTGAACTCAACACTAGGGATCCACCCTCTCAATTCTCTTCAATGTTAATAAAAAGGTTACAATCCAAGATATCGACACGAGTAGGGAGACCATTGGACAATTTTGTAGCATTATAGCCTTTCGATATCTAAAAACACTATGCCTATCTCACATGGCATTCACTTTCATGATATGAGGTCATTACCCCATATCCAACATACCATGACATGATATGACCACCTATTTGATATGAATGCATAATATATTTAAAACAATATTATATGTCCAAGGCTTCTCTCCTTTACCATACCCCACTTGGGTATCATTCCCAGGTAAGTTAATCTTTTATCTAATGGGAGCCCCCCCTAGGCAAGACACAAGGAAAATAATTTTTTTTAAGGTTATAAACATGGTTATGGACACCATAGAGCCTAAAATGCTAGGTTCTCTATTTGGATTTCAACCTCAAGAGCTTATCCAAACAACCTTTTAGGGTTGCCTTTGAGTAGAGCCACTTGTAACCCATGGCCAACTTGTATTTCATAGATTCATGGCCTTACTCCATTTCCAATCTCTATGCTAAGAGCTATAGGAATCAATGGATAGGAATTCATGGTCTTACTGCAAGGCCAAGTTGTAAAGCACAATGGATAGGAATCAAACTTTTTACTCGTTCCTCAATAATTTGATCTAAGTTAGCTATGTGGAACTTACACTTCAAATCAGACCAAGGAATGATTCAAATAGAGTATTTTTTAATGATTCAAATATTATACCAAATATCACATTCTAGGTGACTTTTTCCATTAAAAAAATCCATACATATAGATATGTAGGGAAATGTTCAATCAAAACATACAATTCACTATTAAAGCTTGCAAATTTTGGTGAATGTTACCAACGATTTTATATAATAATAATAAAAAGGCAAATTTTAAAAGAGAAAATGGTAATTCTTGAATACATTCTTTGAAAAAAAAAGCATAAAATATCCAATTAACGAAAATATACCACTAAAAAATACCATAAAACCCGAGTTTAACAAGAAATGGCCAAATCATTCACCACACAAATCCTTTTTCAATAAAGCCTACGAGCAAGAACTAAGGAGATTTAGCCAGGGGCTTTCCATTATCACAAAATGAAAACGAGTAGAGAACACTAGAGATAGTGGTAGTTGAATGAAAGGCCCATTTGAAAAGTTGATTCCTTCTAAGCTAGAAAGGGCTTAATGGCCTCCCAAGCCTTCCAAATGCTTTGAACCACAAAGTACATTGATTTTTAAAAATTGTAAGGGAGGCTAGCAAACTCTCCAAATGAAGCCCTTCTAATGAGATTTCTTGGAAGGGGCCCCTTAGCCAACCTAAAACTTGAGAAGGACCTTCCAAGCGGCTTTTCCATCCACAAAGCTAATGATTCATTTGTCACTCGAGTCTTGCACTTGGAGTTGAGTTTTGATAATGTCCAAACCCTATATTAACTAAGAATACAACTCCCAGTTGACACAATGAAAACCCTTACTTTATTTGTACTAACCTCGAGAAAGGAGCAAACGACTTTTTCCAATGAAAGAGTAGGATACAAGCAAGTACTAAGATTTGGTAGCCAAAACCAATGCATCAGTTATCTATTTCTCAATATTTTTTTGAACCCATTGCACTACAACCTCCGAGAGGCCCTAGGGGAAGGTCCAAAGGTGAAAGAAATACCTGAGAACTTGAAGATTTGGCCCTAGGGGAAGGTCCAAAGGTGAAAGAAATACCTAAGAACTTGAAGATTTGGCCTGGTTAAATCTACGTCCAACCAGGAACAAGTCTCTAGCTTTATTGATTACATTGTGTTTTAATCGATTGATCATTCGAGCCCAATGCCATGAAAATTGCTTTCATTCGAGCCCAATGCCATGCAAATTGTATGAAAACAATATATAGTGTTGGCCCATGAGCTCTGATATTCAAGAATGGTTAAAAATGAATCGTCAAAAAAGTGCCTATTGACTAGTGAGCTAGTGTAGTGTCAAGTTTTAGTAGAGGAATTCCTCTCACCATACCCAAACTAACTTTCTTGTTGAATAAATAGGCTACAGCTTCAACGGCAAGCACATATAGAAAAAATAATCGAGGAAAAAGCTGGTTCAATCGTGACGAGTGTACATTGATGGAGAAACTCATATTTATGGAAGGTCATGGAAGCTCTGATGGAATGAAGATATTTAATGTCTTCTTAAGTTTGCATCATTTCTATCAAATTCAGAACTAATGTATGAGCGAGCTAATTGCAAGTCTCTGCAACTAAATTTCCATGATTTACCGATAACTGAGCCCAAGGGAGAGGGATAGTATGAAACAGCGTCGACCATGGCAATAATATCGAAGACTTACAGGAAGGAGGTGGCCCTTTTTGTTGGCCAAAAACTTCAGATTAAGGGACAAAACACTCCAACTAGCGCTCTTACAATTGAAAACCGTACGTACATTATCTCTCCCGGGGACGCGAAAATGCTTTGTAAAGAGGGCCGACTTAATGAGGCCTTGTGCATTTTACATGTAAATAGTCAGCTCGTAGATTTTTCTACATATGATTTTCTCTTGCAAGCCTGTCTTAACAATAAAGCCCTGACAGAAGGTAAACTAGTACATTCCCACATGATCGAAACAGGATTTCAATGGCAAGAAATTGTTTTAGGAAATAAGCTTGTGAGTTTGTACGCTAAGTGTGGCAGTCTGGTGGATGGTTACGCAGTTTTGAATCAATTGCCAACGCGAGATGTTGTTTCATGGACGGTGATGATCGCTGCCTATGCCAGGCGTGGGCTTTCAGAGGAAGCTTTGAGATTGTTTAAGGAAATGAGACGAACAGGGATTCAAGCCGATCAATATACTTTTGCCAGTGTTCTTCCTGCGTGTGTCAATTTGGAAGTTGTGAAGGAGGTTCATGGAGAAATAATGAGAAGTGGGTTTCACTCCGATGTATTTGTGGGGAGTGCCCTTGTTGATATGTATGCAAAATGTGGGAGTATACAGGATTCACAAGAACTATTTGACAGAATGCCTGAGAGAAATGTGGTCTCATGGAATACCATGATTGCAGGATATTCACAGAATGGTGACTTGGATGGAGCCCTAAGGGTGTTTCTGAGGATGCCTCGGCAAAACTTGGTTTCATGGAATTCAATGATTGCGGGATATTTGCAAAATGGGAAGCTTGAGGAAGCCCTGAAGCTGTTTAAGCAAATGCCCGAGCGAAATGTGGTCTCGTGGAATTCAATGGTTGCAGGATATGCAAAGAATGGGTATGTTGATGAGGCATTGAAGTTTTTTAGGACAATGCCTGAAAAAAATGAGGTTTCATGGACAGCAGTGATTGCAGGCTGTGCTCAGAATGGATGTGCTGAGGAAGCCTTAAGGCTTTTTCGGGAGATGGAACTGGCAGGTGTGAAACCAAACTCAAAAACCTTTGCTAGTGTTCTCCCAGCATGTGCCGAGTTGGCAGCTCTGGAACAGGGGATGGAGATCCATCAAGAAATAATTAGAAGTGGGTTTAAGTCTGATGTCATTGTGGAGAATGCTCTTTTAGACATGTATGCAAAATGTGGGAGCATAGCGAAGGCAAGGAGTCTGTTTAATGAAATGCCTCAATGTGATGTCATCTCATGGAATACAATGATCACTGGATATGCCATGCATGGCTGTGACAAGGAAGCTCTCAAACTCTTTGAACAAATGCCACACTTTGGCTTCAGGCCAGACCATGTCACCTTTGTTGGTATTCTGTCTGCATGTTGCCATTCAGGCCTTGTAGATAAGGGCCGCCAATATTTTGATAGGATGAGTCGGGATTATAACATCACACCTTCAATGGAGCACTATAGCTGCATGGTTGACCTCCTGGGGCGTGCTGGTCTCCTGGATGAAGCGAAAGACTTTATTGACAAAATGCCAATAAAGCCAGAGGGTGTTGTGTGGCGCTGTTTACTTAGTGCCTGTAGAATCCATAATAATAGAGAGCTAGGAGAGTATGTTGCAGTCCGCCTTTTTCAGTTGAATCCTCAATCAGACTCACCTTATGTGTTGCTGTCAAACATCTACGCCACAGCTGGCAAGAGGGAGGACATAGAAAAGTTGCGAAAAAGAATGGACAACAGAAGCATAAAAAAGAAACCTGGATGCAGTTGGATTGAGGTTGATAAACAGGTGCACACTTTCTTTGTTGGAGAGAGATTGCACCCACAAACACAGGAGATCAATGCAAAGTTGGATATACACTGTTGGGGATAGATGAGAGCAGCACGGTGCATAGCATGACCAGGCTTGTGCTAAATATTGTGGGGGAGCAAAAGGAATGGATACTTTGCCACCACCGTTAGAAAATGGTAATTGCACTTGGGCTCGTCAATACATCTCTTGGCACAGCTCTCTGGACCATCAAGAACCTTAGAGTAGGTGTCGACTGCCATTCTGCCACCAAGTCCATTACCATGATTGACCATAAATTATTGCGAGGAACGCCAACCATGTCCATCATTTTAAGGATGGATAGTGTTCTCGCAGGGATTATTGGTGGTCCAGCGTGAAACAAACTATTAATAGGTGCCCGCATGATGCATAATAACTAGCTTTTGAACCTAAATTGATAGCTATAATTAATTTCTTTTTGCTTCCAATGAAGCATAGTAACTGCAGGTCCAGTTAATGTTTTGTGCTTTGACTGGTGGAGCTGTTCTGTGAAATGATGTTGTGTGTGCAGAACCCATGAAAGATGGATAGCTTCCCAAGGCATAGCATAGCACGTACATGAGAGACATGGCGGGATGTTAACGTTCAAATATTTAATGATCTCTAACATAAAGCAAGTGCTCCGAAATGTGAGGTTGTGTACAGCTTTATCAACAACATCTCTCTTGTTCTATTTTAATTTTTGATTGAATTTGATTGCTTCAATAACTTATACACGATAGATCATCTTTGTCAGACTGAGATGGTTCTCCATGTTCAGACCCGCAGATCTTTCAAAACAAGGGTTGTTACTTCCGAGGAGTCATATCAATTTCCTTCTAACATTCATGTAAATAAATGCAGAGGAGTAATATTTCAATAATCATGCTTATTTGTTTCTCTAAAACTGTGCATTGACATGAACCTAGTGAATATGCCAATGACTGGGCCAATGGAAGTCTAATATAACTAAGAGGGTTTGTTGATTTTTCTTGAAATTATAATGAAAGGCACATCCTTCCAAATTTGAGACATCTCAAATATTGGCATGAGGCTGTAAAACGGGATTAGACCATATATTGAGAATTGGTTTTTAAATGCTTGTCTTTGTCCCTTTGCTTGTTCTCGTTATGGTTATTCCTAGATATGCATAGCACATAGTTATCCATTAGTGAGCATAACAGCCTCATGACTACTGAGACATTCTGCACATCTTGATGTGTGACGTTTAGAGGGATCTTCAATACTCCTTTTGTGATCGTTTTTTGCTACGACCTTCTGCATCGCATGTAATGTTAATGTAATAGGGAATAATATATAATGCAGGTTTCAAAATGGACCAGGTCTGCAGTTGACATAGTATATAAAGAGCACATAGAAATATGCATAACAGTAAGTATTGGAAGCAGTAGCAGCTGAAACCTTTATCTAAGAGGTATCTTATATGAAGCATACCACATTACCTTGACATATTCCAAACAGTTGAAGGCTCTGGTAGCATACCAAGCAAGTTCTAAATTCTGATAGCACACCCAAAGAATTTTATCTTGAACATGTTGAAACTGGCCTCAAACGTTAAAGCGATAACATCCCTCCAATAATACAAGCAGCTAACAATCCCCTCCCGTTAAACAATGATCCCTGTTTGTTCAACATTTTCACCATGGGATTTGAACCTCTGTCAACCTGTTGAGAGACACTGATCTTTAATAGTTCAATTAATGTAGGTGACTGTTTGCCAGGGGACTCTAAAATTTTTGAATTCATAAAATGTTACAATCTATAGTCAAAACTAAGGGATTGGAGTGTTGAATTCATGAAATCTATAATCTGTTTCAGTTTCAATTGCAATGCTTGTTTATAAAAAATAAATTAGCATCTTACATAACAGGTTCAATCAAACAAAGCCTCGAATGTTAGCTCAAGTGGTCATGAGTCAGATGTGAGATCTCTCCCCCAAAGTTGGGGAGCTCAGGGGTTCGACTCTCTTGATCCCCTTGGGGTTAGGCTCCGTAATCGGGGCTGACAGTTTACCCCGTTTACCATCCATAGATCATGGGAAAGTACTCGGAGGGTTTTCCACACTGCATTTTCCTAGTAAAAAAAAGGTTCAGTCAAACAAAGTCAATATATTGTTTATTATTTTCCACAATAGCTTCAATCCCTCATAAAGCTTATTTACCTGGGCCAATAATTTGTCATTTTAGGAGACATTCAATTTGAAGTGCATTCCTTGAGTTTTTTTTACTATACCCCCAGGCCATAGGTTTACTATGCTATTTATGAAAGTCCTGAAAAGAAACAATCCTCTTGTCATATGCTGCAGCAATAAATGTTTTACAATGTTCTATCTTATAAATCCTAGCCCACAAATTAATGATAGCAGCAGTTATTCCCTTCTGCATGTTTAATATGCATGTGAAACTGAGCAGTGAGAAGATAAAAAGTGTTTAAAGGAAAAATCTTAGGATCCACAATAAATAGTATTTACTATTTACTATGAAGCTAATTTGTTGCAATTCACTTGGCTTTGGGTTTTGTTGCAATGTAGCTCACATTGGGTTTGACTCCTATCATAATAGATAAAATCACTCTCTCTCCAATGCCCCAGGACTCCTTGACGAAGGATATATCCTCTTATAATCTCAGTGATGAAATCAGAGTAAGCCAAGACACAAACTATTATGAAACTGATTGAAGGATTTCTCAATAAAGTCCCTCGAAAGCATCCATTCTAAAATTATGCGATGGAAATTTACCAATGAAACTAATTGAAGGATTTCTCAATAAAGTCCCTCGAAAGCATCCATTCTAAAATTATGTGATGGAAATTTACCAAGACATTGAAGCTCATTTTCAAAACAGGGTAACTCCTGTAAAGACTAGCTTTCATTAGCAAGACAAACGATACAAATGAAGCTTAGGCTGTTTACAAAATGATATAAAGAGTATTTTACCGCCAGAATTTCAGGCCTAAGATTCAAAACAACTAAGGGTATGCTGCATTGCTACTATTACTACTATGCTGTTTGACATAGGTTTTAACTTTTTACTATAAAAGCTCATGCCTTAGACTTAACCATCCAAAGTTAGTCCATATAGCTACTGTTAAACAAAAAATTAGAACTGAACATGACATTCATGGAACTCATCAAAAGTTGAAGAGACCTCTAGTGTAGACCCTCACCCCTTGGCTGGTCATGGTGGTGAACCGGGGCTCCTAAATCCCTGAAGTTCATGGGCATTGTTTGTGCCACCCAGAATGTTGCCACCGCTAGAAGGTATTCGATTTGAAAATTAGCAGATAGCCTGCTTCTAAATTTGAAGCCAATGTAACATGCTTAATTCTGCTGGCCATTTTCTTACACATCTGATTCTATACTCTTTCAAGCTTATTGATTAGTTTGTCAAACACAACTGTGTTTTTTGAACAGTATATTGTCACTTGTGTGATAATCTTACCAGAATAAAAAGTTAGCCCCTTAAGCTGATTGCATGCCATGAATTTTTATTTTATCTGCCCCTATAGACTCTTATAAAGAATTGTACCAATTTGAGTGCCTCTTCTATGTTCCTATTGGAGCCATTGAATTTTTATTTTATCTGCCACTATAGACTGTTATAAAGAATTGTACCAATTTGAGTGCCTCTACTATGTTCTTATTGGAGCCATTACTTTGGGTTAAAGGTCTCTATCCACGTTTTCCATAGATTCCTTACCCATTCACAACTCCAGAAAATATGCTCAACTCTGTCATCATTTGATCCACGAGAGGTAGGAAGAGAGCTTTGCATCCATATTTTAGCCATTTCTTGGTAGTTAAAAGCTTTATGTTACCAGACTCGGCTACGAGAAAAACTTGGTAAGCCAAAAAAAACCCAAGAGGTCGACTTGGCTCCCAAATAACTCACAAATACAAAAATATTAAAAAAATCATTTATATCAATTTGTTCCATGCCCATATAATATGGAATATAAATAAATGTCCAAATATCATGTGTACAATATACCATATAAAATGAGTGTATAAACGACATCCTTAACTGATGACTAAGAAGTAGAACTATCTCTTATGCCTTGGGCTGCCTCAGCCTTAAGGTTAACAAAGTCCTCAAGTTGAAATAGAGGAGTCTGGTCATGCACGAGCCATTCCCATATTGGGTTCAACATCATCTAGGTCCGTTGTATAATCTCTGTCTTTGATTTATCATGAAATTGGAGTTTAGTTTTTTTAAGGTTTACATTGTAATAAATAACTATTATGAATTTAATTTAAAATGTCAAATTTAGATAAATTGAAATAAGTTTTAAGTTTATCATTTAGAATATGTGTCAAACATTTTTGTGTTAATCAATTGTATTTTTTTAATGAATCTCTCAAACATATTCCAATTGCAATGGTAATTGGACATATTGCACATTTCACTCAGGATTTGGATGACAAAGCTGTTCAGAGCAGGGGTATAAAAATTAGGATGACAAAAATATATTAAATTGTATTTAAAAAAATTCCACAAATATAGCCAATTAATGAATCCTTGGTCAAGGATACTTGGCAACATATTCTTCCACTCTCTCATAGCGCTGGCATAGGCAAACAATTTGATGGTGTTTTGTAATGTTGCCTCTGCCCAATGATGGGACTTAGGGATTTCTTCCTCTCAATGCACATCATAAGCCCTCTCCCAACCTCTCCATCCTCCTTAAATCTAGTCTTCGCATAGAAATATGTTAGGCTTAAAAGTATCAACAACATGTAAGGGGGAATATGGATGCCTATCCCATCTTTCATTGATAATCTCCCAAAGAGGCATATATTTGCCCTCATCATCCCATATCTACATTTTACAGCCTCCTTGGCAAGATTCAATGCTTCATATGTGTAAATCATATTGGGGTTTTCACCATCAACCATCCTGAATGTACGAAACATTCAAAATTGAAACTACCATCAAATATAGATGTCTAGTCTAAGAATTTCAAAATAAATGAAATTATATAAAATGAAGATTGGAAAATTTAAAGTATAGGTACTTGGGAATTTTGACAAGAGACTCACTAATAGTAAGAAAATCCTTAGCATCCTTCTAGAAACCATCATTGAATAAAAGGGCATTACTCTCCATGCTTTCCATAGTTCTAGAATATTTTGATGCAATCCATTCAAGTCCAAGAAACATCCTCTTAAGATCAATCTTTTGGGCAATCACAAATTGCAAGGAGATAAGGTTCGTTGCAAACCTAGTGGTTGTAGGATGAGCAAGCTCTATGCCTTCAATGCATGTTCTCACAATGTCGAGGAGACTAATGTGATTATAAAAGTATTTGGTTATCTTTTTTTCATTGTCCACAACCTCTTATGTTTCATCTATGTCCTTCAACATTAAATCTATATCGAGTGTAGGAAAAGATGTCCAAAATATGGTGGGGTGCCTAATCATAAAAAGTTGACCAACAATGATATAACTAGCTACATTATTGTTGACATCTTTACAACATGTTCTTCACCCACCTCTTGTACAATTTCATCCATGAGATCACAAAGCCTTTGAGCAGTGTTAATATTGTCCGAGGCATCCACAGATTTAAGGAACATTGTTCACTTTGGACATGATACAAGGAAATTTATTAGGGCCTTGTTCTTGGTATATGTCCAATCATCACTCATAATAGTACAACTTGCATCTTGCCACGAATTACGATACTTGACAAGCACAAGGTTGACATCATCAACAATGTCAACTAACACAACATTCTTGAGGCTCTCACATGTAGGGGATTTGAAATTTGGACTTGCAATAGAGACAACATCAATCATACCCTACATTATAACCCCTAACTAGTATTCCCTAACAGATAACCCCCAATCCATATAACCCCTAAATCTATCAACTGACCCCACCCTAACCCTTAATCCCCTACCACTATCTCATAATTCATAATTCATATATGCAATAAACCCAACAACCCACAACATAGAACTAATAATAATTATAACCCTTAATCATTGCCAACTACAACCCTTCTAATTTTGAACCTATAACCCTCAAACCCATAACCCTATTCCTTATAACCTCTATACCATAGAACATCTAATCCTTTAAATGTATCACCCCTAACCCTATCACCTATAATCCCTAGCAACTAAAACCTCTAATCTATAATGACTATATCCCTTAATGATTAAAAATTTTCTCTTTAAACTCTTAACACTCCTGGCCCTTATCACTATTTAACCCTAATCCCCATCCACTACCCCTACATTATCCTAATCCCTAACCTCTAAATCCCAACCATTATAACTCTTAACTTCTAAAACCCATAAACCTTAACCTCTAATCACTAACGACCTCTATAACCTCAAATCCATAACACCTCTAACGTTTATCACCTCTAGTACCTATCAACCATAGCCTATAACCTATAACCCCTAACCTCTAAATTTTAGCAACATTAACTCTTATAAACTCGTTTATAATCCATTAATTATATAACTCATCCACTAACCCCCATAACACCTAATCCCTATCTCCTATCTAATATAACCCCATAACCCCTAGAACCCTTAACTATTATAATGCATAACACTCAATGCTTATCACCCACACCACCTATCCCTTATTACCTCTAACCTTAAATCACTAACCCTTAACCAATACAACCCTTAATATATATAATTCATGATCCTTATCATGCCTAACCATTAATCGATAAGCCTAAACCCATAACCATTATGAACCCTAACTAGTAACCCTTAACCCATATCACATTTAACCCCAAACCCATAACCCCTATAAACATTAAGCCATCTAACCAATATCCACTATAAAACCTAACCCATATAATGTTTAATCATAAATCCACAACTACTATAATAAGTAATTAGTAACGCATATAACTATTAACCTCTTTAACCCCTAGACACTATAAACAATCATCTATATAACCCCTATAACCGATATCACCCCTAACCCTTATAATCCTAGACCCATACGCCTTATAAACCCTAATCAACATGACCCCTAACCTCTAACTACTTTAATGATTATTCCCTATAACCCCTAACTCATATATTGTCTAACGACTATAACCCCTAACCAATAAATGATATAACCTATAACCCCTAATCACCAACCCTCTACCTTATCATCCTTAACCTGTCACCCCCACTTCTAGCACATATTAACCCCTATCCTTAAACCCTATTAAATATTAATCTATTAGAATGATAACCCCTATCACTCATAACCCATATAAGTCATATTCCTTAACCACTATAACATTGACTCCTACCACCTTTAATCCCTATTGACCCTAAAAAGTACTAACCATTATAACTCCTAATCGTTAAAATTATTAATCCCCATTATAACCCTTAACTATTAAAACGTCTAATCGATAACTCTTGTAACCCTATTCCCATATAACCCTCGTAAACTTGGAACCTTTATAACCACAACCTCTTCACACATGAAGCCATTAATGGTTAGGATCACTAATATTGATTTGGAAAGAGAGTTTCCATAGCTTGCATAAAATCTCATAGAATACAATAAGTTAAAAAATATGCATCCTCACACTAGTTATATGCCTAGAATCACTTTCCTTTGAGACAAAATTGTTATTCCCGCCATTAATCAAATTCCATAATCAATAATGACTTAACAGTTAACACAAATAATGACTAATAAGGTTGTTTTCTTAGTGCCTCTCGTGTTGAGCTTGGACAACCTTACTTGAATTTATGTGTTACCAAGTGATATAGTAGCAAACCAAAAGTTGACCACCTTACAAATTACCCATAGCCAAATATTTGGCAGACCCAACAAGCAACACATTTACCGCACCATTGTTCATATGAAATGACACTCCAATCAACAAAATAAGTGGAGGATATCGTACATTGTAGTCAATGGACCATCGCCACAATGGAATTGGTAATTGATTGTGATGAAAATCCACAAAAATATCGAGACATAGGTCCTCTTAGGGAGCACCACAACAATCCTCGAAACTCCAAGGAGAATTGAGAAGGGTTTTTTTAGTGCCTCTCGCAATGAGCTTGGCCAACCTTACAACTTATGTGCTATTGAGTAAGATGGTAGGATTTTGAAAGCTGAGCACCTTACAAATGATCGATAGCCAATTTTCAGTAGACTTGTCAAATAGATCATTTACCACCCCACCATTCACTTGAAATGACACTTCCATCTGTAATGAAGTGGATGATACAGTACATTGCAGTTATAATAATAATAATAATAATCCAATTTTAAGGTCGCGGCCAAGCCAAACACCAAATTGGTGTATGATACCCCCTTGTTTGTGGGATGAGGGACCCCCTCTACACAACGATTTGACTGCTAAAATCTATGGAGGTGTGCATACCCTACCCCCCTCTGGATTTGAACATGTTACCTCCTAGGAGGAAACACATGTTCTTAACCATTAAGCCCACTCAAGATATACACCTCCAAAAAACACAAAATACTACTCTTTCATACTATCTTTGTGCCCACCTGACACTGCACCCTCCACATTCTACCAACATTGCACGCACAAGTCCACCTTCACATGCCCACCTACATGAAGGTGACCTTAGTTTTGACAGGGTGACTCCACTTGCAACCTCAAAGACACAGAGCGATAGGAGCATCAGGGCGATATAGGGGACCATAAGATTTGACGAATATGACGCCTAAATCAGTAAGTCATTTTTTTTAACAACAACTAGGAGATTTGTATTAGCAAAAAGGGTGTGGTCGAGGCTCGTAAAATCTACAAGAGCTTTTCCCTTGTCAGCATGAATTACGTAGAAAAAATATCCAAAGTCTATTGTTAGGGATTAGCAGCCCAGATTCAAAATTCACTTGCCTGGTTTTCCAATTTTCCAAGAAAACTACATTCCATAAGCCCTTACATGAATATATTCTTACAAATTGATGGCATAGTAATCGACAAAACCAATACATGATTATGTTGGTTTTCAAACCCTACTTGTCACCATTGGTTGGGATGTTGAAGGAGATGTTTTCTTCTTCCCAACTACCGTCCAACCTGCATTGAGAGATAGCGAGGTCGATGCAAATCCTTCCACTCCCACATTTTCTGGATCTGGATGATCAGAATCTGGCCCAAGGGTCAAAATTTAGCCCAAAAATCAAAGTGCTCGGAATTGCTTCAAAACGAACGGGTGCGTAGGCCTCGTCGTCACGACCCCAAAGCACTTCGAATGGGGTCAAATGGACATCGGATGAATGAGATATCGCATTCTGTTCGATTTTCCAAACAGGGAAAAAAATGTTGACTGTATAGTCCGTATAGGTGATGACATGGCAGGGCCATACCTCACACGTGGTAGTGCTGACATGGCAAGAGGTGATGTGGAAAATGTTGAGTTTGCAACGTAAGATTGGCAAAACACGTGGGCGAATGGTGTTAGGACACGTGGCATTTTATTGGCCAATCGTGTGGTGCCACGTGGGCCAAACATGGGCTGCCACGTGGCACCCTGTTATGGTTTTGGTTTGGTAAAATATTATGGAGTCAATGGGCATCGAACCCCGGAACTCTACACATATGCAAAGTCTTGGCAAGGGCCAACCAACCGGCGCGCCATGCAATGTTTTTTAATCTTTATATGACTCGCATTTTATTTAAATTAGCACTATGGTGTATTTTGGAGCGGGGTCCAGGCTGGGGCCTAGCCCCAACCCCCGTTCCTATGCGTATATGCGCATATACCACATGACCTTGGAGTTTGCACAGTTTTGGCGTGGGTTTCAAAGGGATACACCCACGTTCCTGGACACGTGTCGAGCCCACAAAGACTCATGCTAACAGAGCCCTTTTTATGCGCGGGACGTGGCCACATGGCCCCCCGTGCGCCCAACACCTCCGCCTTTGGGGGATTAATTTCGCTAACGATGCAACAAATTTGTGCATTTTGCGGGCATGCGTGCATGTGCTGGGTTTAGTCACGGGAAACGCCTAGAAACCAGGTTACTCACATAGGAGGTGCGAATTGGCGAACTAGAAACAACAAGCTTGAAGGAGGAAAATGACAGGATGCCTATCTTTCTCATTTTTTGGTCAAATGAGGTGCCGAAAAAGCCCAACTAGGGGTTTTTGGATGTTCTGAATCCATTGGCACAGTTTTCAAAGGAATTTGGAGACTTCTTTTTCAGGTTTTGCTACATTGAAGTTTCATGAGCTCAAGGGAGCTTAGGGCCACCATTGAAGGAGGCCATGCTCAAATGAGCCCAAGTCTATTTTCTATGATTGAATAG
Source organism: Picea engelmannii (assembly GCA_009831015.1). Lineage (NCBI taxonomy): Eukaryota > Viridiplantae > Streptophyta > Pinopsida > Pinales > Pinaceae > Picea > Picea engelmannii. Next base: position 92,190 of record ML809803.1, on the reverse strand, counting down.
TCATTTTTAACTAATTGTTATACTCTGAACACATTGGGACAGTTTTCAGATCCATTTGATGACTTTTACAGGTGTTTTTTCCACAAGGAAGCTCAGGGAAGTTCAAGGCCACCAATAGAAGAGGTCATGCATGGATGAGCCATGGTCCATTTTCAGAGATCCAATAGTCATTTTGGGGTTTTTTATGTATTCTAAACACAATGGTACAGTCAGTAAATCCATTGGAGTTGAGCAGCAACTTGTAAAATAATATTTGACAAACTAATCATAGAGAGCCTAGTCCATTAATGGAGGCTCAAGGAGATGTAGCCCAGTTGGGGGTGAACTCCTTTATCATCTTGTTTTTGTTGTGAGTTGATGGTTATATTTTTCTTCACTTTATGTTACTGTTGTATTCTTAAATCAACATATTCAACCTTTAAAGAACCTCACACATAAACACATAAAAGAAGCCTAAACTTGACACATAAACCTCTTGAACACCTTTGACATAAAGCAAGGTCCTGAAGTTTATTTTAATGGAGTAGAGGGTGCTTGCATAGCATAACAAGTTAGCCCCCTATTTTCAGATCACTGGAGGTTTTGATTTTTCTGATGCATCTGCTTCGTCAGCCTCATTTTCCCAACTTATCGGAGGATTGGAGCTAGGATGAACCTGTCTTTCTTTACTCAGATCAAGAGAAATTGAATCCTCTATTTTTTCCAGCTTCCGAGTTGTTTCTTGTTGCATTTCAGATTGCTCTATAGTCATTATTGTGTCCTTGGGGTCCTCTATTTAATATTTTGTAACATTCCGGGGAGGATCTTGAACAGGTGAATCCTCATTGGATGGAGCATCATTGGATTTCAATGAAGCCTCTTTGGACCCTTCCTTGGGAATAAGTTGATGCTCAATATGGGAGCCAACCCACTAGGTTGATTTGCGCTGATGTTTCCAATATTTTTTAGGACCCCTAGGGCATTAGGTTGCAAAGTGTCCTCTGTCAAAACATGCTCTACACCATAAAACATTTTTTTCATAATCCAACTTTTGTGTCCATGAATAGTTATCCTCCGTCAATTTTTGTCGGAAACCCTTTGCTAAAATCCATTTCTACACAATTATGAGCATATGTGCAGATACTGTAGTTTTTTGTTTCAAGGCTTCTAAAATGAAACCTTCCTAAAGATTTATCAATGGCACGTAGAGAGGGTAAACCCCAAAAATGCAGAAGCAGATTTGGGAGCCTAACCCAAAAATGTGCCCAATATAAGGAGTCCTTCGAAGGATCGAAGGAGGGAGTCAAAGGCTTCATACATAAACCAGAACTGCCCTAGAACCAGGGGTCGGAACTGAAGAACAAATCTTTATCTTCTTGAAGATCCAACTCTGCAATAAAAAACCCTTGAGCATAGGGGTGAATGAAAACATCATCTTTCATAATTGGCTTCCAAGATCTTGACATCCAGTCATGAAGGTTAACAAGATGAGGCCAAAAACAATTAAAACAACAAATAAGAGAAGTGGAGTTTAGACAAGCTATCTTGGAAATAACATCCTTCCTCATGGGAATGGAAGGAGTCAGAGCCTCTTGCACTAAACAAGAAGGAGAAACATTGTTTCTCTTGACGATGTTGTGGAAGGATTTGCCTTGAATGGAAGCAGAACTAGAGGGAAAACCCCTAAGAGGGCACGCCGACATCCCACCAGAAGACCCGAAATGGGCAGTTCTGTGACACAGAAAACCTGCAACATCGAGGAAAGGACATACCATCACTGAAGAAAGGCCTACAATCCCAAATCAGTAAGTCATTTGTTATTCCTAGTGAATTGGTGAACTTTATTTATATGAATAATGCCCTAGCTACTCCTAGTCAATTTTTTAATTTTTTTTTACTTTTGTTCCCTATTAGAGAACAACAATGGCCATTTACTATGGTTAATTTTTCCTTAGACTCTAAAATTTGAATTACAATCACACCATATCTAATCATTCTCATATTCCAAGGAACAACAATGCCCATGGTCACATGTGTCATGACTACCCTAAGATGAAAAAGAGGAAATTTCCCAAGTCAAAAGATGGTCATCACCCAAACCAAAGAGTTGTAAATTTAATAAATTTTCCCTTAATAGATCTAGTAGGTCCTCTAGAGAGACCCATGGGTTATGGTAGTCAGGTTATCAATGTAGGCATCAATATCTTAGACTCTCCATTATATATACTGGTGGAAGGAGAGAAGAGAGTTGTTAGTTCTTGTGAAGCGCAATTTGAAGTAGTTTTATCAACACTAGAAAAATCTAATGCAAATATTCATATAACATTAGGAGAAGACCCCAATTTGGTGGTTAATTCTATTTTTTATACAAAGGGAGAGGAGACAAAACCTCAATTTGGTGAGCCAGGTTTTTCAAATTTATAGGTGATGGAGGATTTATATGAAAAATATATTTAGAATATATATTTATCAAGGAGGACCTCATAAATCAATAATCCTAGATGGGAGGACCTCCTCATACCCATCTATAAAAACTCTCAAAAGTACAAAGAACATATATTCTCTACAAGATCATTTGGATAAAGTTTCTACATCTTAGTTGTGCTCATAATATAAGTGATGAGAGTGGATTTCAAAGGATCTTAATTCAAGGTATTTTTCATGTTAAAAATTTCCAAATATATCTATATTTTCTTTAGGTTGGTTCAGAATATCCACAGTAAACCAACCTGAAGAAAACTCTCACCACGGTAATCTCAATAATCATATATCTATATTGATTTGTTTGTTAAGTCGTCTTAGTCATTCCAGTACAAGTAAAGATTCCCCATAAATATTAATGGCGCTCACACCTTTTGATGTTAATTTCATCAAATTGGATACTACTTTGATCTCTATAAAATTGTTCACGCCACTACCCAACCCACACTTAATATGATTTGTTGGGAATCTAAGAGGTTAAATACACCTCCTACTCCATATGCATTTGAAAATTTTGAGGCTACTCCATTAAAATACACATAAATGGTTGATGTATATATTCATAGATTTGGAACTAATCTATATTTATTCAATTTCTTTAGTTTCTAAATCACTAGATAGGATCCCTTAGTTTTCAAATGGTTTTGGATGGTGATATATCTACACCTTAAAACAAGGTTTAGTTCCTAGTGAGCCATACCACCCACAAAATGAAACATGTAAGATATTAATGGGTTTCTCTTACATGTTGATTTTCAAACCAGGTTTCTAGTTCTTTGTTTATTTTGTCTCTATCATTTACCCCTTTTCTACTAGTGATGCTCTTTGTCATGGGATATATACCTCTTTGGTAAAATGACATAGAATGGAAATATGATTGATGCTTTTAAAATTTTCCAAGAATAGAGGGCATCTCCTAAGACCCTACCAACTTCTTTTTTGCAATATGCCCTAGGTCAATATTTTGTTGTTGATGATCCGTAGGAAAACACAAATTTTTAAGGGTAATTGAAGATTTGAAATATGTTTCCAACCCCTAGTATCTATATATTCTCCATTTCTTAAGAGCTACAAGTTATCCCAGATTAATATTGTAGTCAACTAAAGTTTTATTTCCCACCCATACAAGATTTTCTAGTTTCTCCTTTACTCTTATTGAAACCATTTTGAGGGTACAAACATACTAGTACCTTTGATCCCTAGTTGATCTACATATTCTATCATGTTGTCCACCTACCCTCACTTTTCCCCCTGTAAAATTCCTCCAAATCAAGCCATGTTTTAGAATGCAATATGCCAATCAAAAGTTGTGAGATCCTTGTCACATGGAGGCATCATATCCATGAATTAGTGTTAGTTTAGACTTTGCGTACATTTCCAATTAGTTGATAAAGTTAACCATCGATGATTTCGATGATGGGGAAGGTTTCCATGACCATTTTCTATACTACATATCCTCCAAAATTTGATTTTCTAGGCCATCATATACAACCCTCTTGAGGAATAATGGTTTTATATATTTCCTTTTCATCACAATCTCCCACAAGACTTTAGTGGAGAGGATTTTCCACATGACATTTGGAGCTAAGGATTTTGAGAACATAGATAAAAAAAAATGAGCCATGACTTTAGTGGAGAGGATTCTCCACATGACATTTGGAGCTAAGGATTTTGAGAACATAGATAAAAAAAAATTGAACCATGAACCTCCCTGCATATAGGCCTGGACACAATTTTCCATTTAACTAGAGGCATGCATCTTTTGTCTATGCTTGGTTCCCAAAAATAACTAAAGAATACTTTTCTTATCTTGCTTGGGATGCTTGTGGGTATGTAAGTCAAATACATACAATAAAAAGATGTCTCCTCAATCACATTTTTTAAGAATAGTCAACCTCCCTTCTATGGATGTCCATGTGTTAAAATTGATCATTTTTTCAATCTTTTCAAAGATATATATCTATTGTTTGTAGGATTACTTGTTTTCCTTTAAGTGAAAACCTAAATGTTTCATACTCTCTTCAAAGGCTTTAACTTGAAATGGTAGTGAAGCCTTAATTTTGTTAAAAGTGGACCATTTATTTGGTGGAAGGATAGGGTTAAATTTTGGAAATTGATATCCAATCTTGTAGATATATAGTACTAAGAAGAGCATTGCCTATGATTTTTCCTTCATAGGAAGAACCATTCCCCAAAAGGACAACACCATCTTCAAACAACAAATGGGTAATAATCAATTTTTTAACCAACTGAATTACTTTTAATATTCATCCTTCATTTGGACACTTCAAAAATCACTGAGTCTATCTACCACTAATAACAATAATAATGGTAACAAGGGGAATCCTTGTCTGAATCTAGAAAAAATGTAAAAGCAGATGAACTCTCAAAAGAAGCCTTACAGCTGCAAAGAGAAGCCTTCAACTACTATGAGTATTTTGAAGGTACCGAAATAGAAGCAATGGAATTCCGACTGTGAATCTTTTATGTATACAACTTGAAAATGATGCGGGGATATCAAAGATAGTACAGTTTGTCTTGTAAGTATAAGAACAATAAGAAATATGCAGACTTAGGATATTTTTGAAACAGTATGAAAGAAAGCCTTCTAAGGCATTTTTGTAAGTTTGAAACATGTAGATTCTATGAATATAATAAGTTTTTATTTCTATGGAAAAAAAAAGGGGAATCCTTGCCTTAGTCCTCTTTGTGGACAGAGAAAAGGAAAAGTTGGCCCATTTATTAGGACAACATATGATACTATAGATATGTACTCACCTATCTTATTTACAAAGTGGGCATCAAACCATATGTGAAGCATTAATAGTCTTAAGAAAGTACAATCCAATTTGTCATATTCCTTAGAGACATCCATCTTTATGAATGTGTGTGTGTGTGTGTGTGTGTGTGTTTTCAAATAAAAAAAAACAAAGTATCCTAGTTAGTTACACTTTATTGAGGACCTCCAATCTTAGATTTAATATGGATATTTGATCCTTAATCTAGATCAAAATAAAATTTGATGATTCCTAATTTCTTTGTGTGCCTCTGGTAAATATATTGCATAAACCACACTTAGTGTAATTTATTGGGAATCTAAAAGGCTAAATATACCTCCTACTTCACATGCATTTGTAATTTTTGAGGCTACTCCATTAAAATACTCATAAATGGTTTATATGTGTGTGTGTGTGTGTGGATTTGCAACTAATCTCTACTTATTCAACTTGTTTGGTTTCTCAAATAGTAGATATGATCCTTTTAATTTACAAAAGGTATTGTTTAGTGATATATCTACCCCTTAAAACAAGGTTTAATTCCTAGTGAGTCATACCACTCACAAAATGAAGCATGCAAGAGATTAATGTACTTCTCTTACCGTTGATCAGATGGTTCAGTGATTGGTAGGAGATGATTTTGATCATTTCATGGAGAAAATATAAGAAGCCTGTAAAGGAAGGGAATCTTGTGGATCATGAATTTTTCCTCTATTGATGGTGGTGTTGATGGTTTTGAATGGTGTGTCAATGAAGTAAGGAAAGATGCCCGATGGCAAGCCCCAATTAGGCTCACTCTCATTTGGGATAGAAAATTCCAACCAATATAAGGGTTTGGTTGCCACTTCTAGATTTTCAATTATGAATCTGAGAACATAATGTTCTCAGATGAATTATAATCAAAAGTTGAAACAAAATATCTATAATGAAATCAAATTATTCTATTCTAATCCTATTCTTCTCTAATATATCCTTATAAGGAGCCAACTAACCAAATTGATAAAACAAAAGATGTTATTTTGACTGAGGAAATAGTTGTTGAAAATTTTGGTATGCTCATTTAACCATAGACAATGTCACATCATTATCATCCAACCATAGGCATTCACATATGCCAGCCCTGAGCACACTAACCTTTACTTAGAATAATCTTGGCAAGCCTACCTCCAGAACCAACAGATAAACCCTAGCTTCTAACTGTCGCAACAACTCAATACAAGTAGAGTTCCCCTTCTCCATGGGTAGCACACAAGAGAGAGAGAGTCTCCATATCCACAAAAAAAGTACCATACACAACTACAACAGTTGTAGTTGCACTACTCTCTCTCTCTCTCAAACTTGTGTCATACTTAGCAAGAATATCACCAAAAGAGAGACCATGACCAAGAGATGACCATGCGCCCTTATTCCTCCTTGCAACTACAACTTCAACTCTCCACAATACTTTCACATTAAATGGGTGTACAAATGAGCTAAAATTTCCTTTATTTATATTAATCTATCCAATGACTTTTTTGGCTCGGCCGACCTGAATTTCTGGTTATTATATTTTATGTTTTTCTTTTTCTTGTGGAGTTGACTTGTGTGTCTGGAATACAATATTCTAATATTATTTATTATGCTAGGTTGACTTGTCTTCTAGGGTTTCCACACATCTGTTTAATGGTTCACTTGCTTCCGGAATATTCTATTCTAAGTCATAGGTTACACATAGAGGTTAATACCTCCCGCAGCTACCAAAACATCAACACTCCCTCTTAGCTAGGGAGATATTAACTAAGATGTTCTTCATGTAGTGGCATCAAACAAATCCATCCATCTTACATGGAATGGGAAAGAATCACATGGTTTTGCATACCATTCTATAGGTAGAATCACCATATCCACACAAGCTATCATATGATCAAACGGATCATGTAACAAGTATCACCATCATAACTGCACATTATCCATCTAGTTGGAAAACACCTCCAACACTATTGGTTGGCCCTCCAGCTAGTAACCTTCGATAATTCTGATCAACACTTTGACTGGGAATTGTTTCTGAAACTACAGTTCGAAATCTAGTTAATACAAAACTAGTAACTCGTTAGCTCACACAAAATCTGACTCAAAATTTTAACACTCCCTCTTAACGAGGAAGGAATTTTTATTGGCACGATCATCGTCACTGCTTCTACTCTTATGCACACCTCAACCATTATCTTGTTGAATTGCACAAATCCATACATCATAATAAGTTATGCACTTTCATTGGAGTGGCATACCAACCTTTGTTGGAGTAGCATACCAACCTTCGTTGGGGTATCATACTAGCCTGCATTGGAGTGGCATACCAACCTACGTTGGGGTAACATACTAGCTTGCATTGGAGTAGCATATCAACTTGCACTGGGGTATCATACCATCCTGCGTTGGAGTAGCATACCAACCTGTGTTGGGGTAACATACCAGCCTGTGTTGGAGTAGCATACCAACCTGTGCTGGGGTAACATACCAGCCTGCGTTGGAGTAGCATACCAACATGTGCTGGGGTAGCATGTCGTCCTGCGTTGAAGTAGCATACCAACCTGTGTTGGGGTAGCATACTAGCCTGCGTTGGAGTAGAATACCAACCTGCGCTGGAGTAGCATACAATCCTGCGTTGGAGTAGCATACCAACCTGCACTAGGGTATCATACCAGCTTGCGTTGGAGTAGCGTACCAACCTGAGCTAGGGTATCATACCAACCTTCCTTGGAGTAGCATACCAACCTGCGTTGGGGTAGCATACCAGCCTGTGTTAGAGTAGCATAACAACATGTGTTGGGGTAGCATACCAACCTATGTTGGAGTAGCATACCAACCTGCATTGGGGTAGCATACCATCCTATGTTGGAGTAGCATACCAACCTACACTGAGGTAGCATACCAACCTCTATTGGAGTACCAACCTGCGTTTGGGTAGCATACCAACTTGCATTGGAGTAGCTCCCACTATTGGGGATCTCATCACTTCTCTCTACTAGGGAACACATCACTTCTCACTACTGGAGAAAAAACATTTGGACCACTCCAAGCTTGTCCCTAACAAAGGCTTGGTCAACATATTTGCTACATGTTTGTCGGTAGCAATATACTGGAGAAAGTGTCTCATCATAGTATTCTCCCTCTTTCTAGGAGAATCCTTTGGACACAAATTAGGTTTTGTACATATCTAGGATATTTATCTACAACATGCTTGATCTTGTAGATCAACTTGGAAGTCACCACTTACTTCCCTTCAGGTCTCGGAACCAAGGAAAAGATATGTATCCCAGTCCTTCTGACTGGCTTCCTCCTTGGTCACAGTAGAAAATTTTATTGAAGCAAGGGAATCTTCCCATAAGATATCATATCTCCTCAAAGCATCTGAAGCTTCGATCTAGCCTTCTCAACCCATGGCATCTATCTGTCAGTTCTGTAAGACGTCTCTCTCTTTCATCTGAATCTGAAAGTATCTGAGCCTCCATTCTCCCTCTGAAGCTTGAATTTGAGTCTGTATAATATTCGGACCCATCTTCTTCTCATGATATGGCTCATCAATTTTGCATCTTGCAAAGTTTCATGTGACCACGTTAGTCTCTTCTTGGTTACTGCAACGATTTTGGGTAGGCCCTTCAGGCTCTACTAACTCTTCCTGATGATCTAAAGAGTGATCAACTACATTATAGGGATTTGTTCAATCATCTTTGGAGCCTTCTGCTCCTTACAATAAATCTCCATATGAGATACTATGTATCTCTCAAAAGTACATGTCTTCGTCTTCTTCTTCTTTGGTACATGGATGTATACGGTCGTGTATATAACTTCTTATCTAGATAGTCTTCTCCATGTATCAAACTATAGACCATCTAATATGTTGTCTCTTGCAACTATCACTATAGATTCCCTCAAAGTTATCACTTGTGACCTGACCATAATAAGGACAACAAAGGGAAACATAGTAGACAAGAATAATACTCTTATAATAATAATAAAAAGAACAAGAACAATAATCATAGTAGCTCCTTCTTAGAGCTAGTGCTTGTGACCTTCCTGGAACAAGAACCAAAATAAAAATACAATAATAAGAAACATCTCCTAGAGGAGATGTTAGTTCATCTTGCAAGAGTTTATCTCAATAATACTCACATGCTGCCAAGTATTGATTGTATTTAGCAGTGATAGAACCTTTCAAGGATTGTTGTCACAACTAGTAATGTAGCAATTATCAAACTTGATATGTGCAAATTGGAAACTTATTAATTTAATCAAACATGGAACCTAGAGTCTTATCTTTGAGAACAATTTTTGTTGATTTTCTTCCGAGTCTCCTTCACTCAAGATGACAAGTATTCTCTTCAATCTGTCCCCTGTACTTAAGACAATATACTTTCTAGAAATAATTGTGAGTTAGAGAATATAGTGCAAATAAACTCTAAAGTCTCAACCTTAATCAATTCAATACTTTGACTAAAGTTATTTTCTAACTTCAACTTTGAACAAAGGTTAGTATGATAATCATAACTTCAATAGATCACAATACAACTATATGTTCATAAGGTCACAATAATTCCATAACAACTAGAGGCATATGAAAACAATCACACCTGGAGTGTTTTGTTCCATAGACAATGTCACATCATTGTTACCCAACCATAGGCATTCACATATGCCACCCCCGAGCACACTAACCTTTACTTAGAATCATTCTGACAAGCCTACCTCCAAAATCAGCAGATAAACCCTAGCTTCTAACTGCAGCAAAAAATCAAGACACGTAGACTGCTTCTTCTCCAAGGGTAGTGCACAAGAGAGAGAGTCTCCATATCCACAAAACAAGTACCACACACAGCTGCAACAGTTGTAGTTTCATTACTTTCTCTCTCAAACTTGTGCCATACTTAGAAAGAATATCACCAAGAGAGAGACCAAAACCAAGAGATGACCATGCGCCCTTATTCCTCCTTGCAGCTGCAACTACAACTCTCCACAATACTTTCACATTAACTGGGTGTACAAATGAGCTAAAACATCCTCTATTTATATTAATCTGTCCAATGAATTTTCTGGCTGGGTCGACCTGAATTTCTAGTAATTATATTTTTTGTTTTTGTTTTTCCTATGGAGCCGACTTGTATTTCTGGAATATAATATTCTAATATTATTTATTCTACTAGGCCAACTTGTCTTCTAGGGTTTCCACACATCTTTTTAATGGTTCACTTGCTTCCAGAATATTCTATTCTAATTCATAGGTTACATGTGGAGGTTAATACCTCCCACAGCGACCAAAACATCAACAATAATCCATGTCAATTAACAATATATTGAAACAATAAAACCACATATTTAATCACAAGTAGTTATAGATTAGACCTGTAGGATTGCCATTGCATCCATTAGAAATCATAACAACTTAAATAGCTCAAATACCGCACACAAAAACAACTCATATGAAAAATATTGAAGAAGTTTAAATGACAGACACATATGTAGAATAGTCCCAAATGTATTTGATAACAATTATGATCTCAAAATGCATTTTTCTCTTCATTCATTCAGAGATAATAGTAACATGTACAATGGGTAAAAGGCCCTCCTTCTTAGTGTTCATTTTTATATAAGATGATATACAATCGATACATTATTACAATGATGAGTGTTTCATATATATAGAACATATGGTGACCATCCATGAAAGGATGTGTCCCTTGGATAATAAATAACTACTTATTTATTATATATATTTATACTAAATTGGCCTCCACAACAAACACAACTTTTCGCTTTTTACTTTTCACATTATGAATGTCGACCATAATTACAAAATTCAACACTCCCTTTTAACTAGGAAGGTATTCATAATCATCTGCAAGTTGGTTGGCATATGATCACTCCCTCTTAACTAGGAAGGTATTTATCATCATCTGCAACATCAGTAGCAACTTGCCATATGATATGGGAGAATGTCTTCTCGATGTTTTCCAAACATCAACACTCCCTCTCAACGAGAGAGACATTCTTCATCATGCCATGCTTGTCTCTAAAGTATACAAACTTCATCCTATACTCATGACACATGTCTGTTATTCTTGGGAGATGTATCTCTCTCACATGAACTGAGGGGAAACTCCCTTTGTGGCTCTCCCTTTGAGCCAATTGACTCTCCCTGAGATCAATCTCACTTTGGGTCTGCATCTGATAGCATCTAGCATCTTGAGTCTTTATTATTCCTTTTCAAATTACCATGACTAGGAAAAATACCACACCAGGGTCACTCACCACAGGTACACCCCTGTGAGTGAATGTTAGCTTGATGTTAACTAACACATGGAAAACAACTCAAGCACCTCGATTCCAATTTGTTCATTGTCATGATCAAGGAAGGGCCATTCTTGGGCCCATCTACCATAAGTAAACTTTTGTGATAAACGTATCCTATCTCCCTTGGTTTATAGCCCAATCTAGGAGAATTTTCGTCTGATGCTTACTCATGACATTCGCCACAGGTACACCCTTGTGGGTGAATGTTTTCCCGATGTTTCCACACATTGGAGGAACACTAACACATCGAGTCTTTTGTTCTTTGAAGACTACGCTAGGGCCATTCTCCACTAGTCAAATCACCATGACCAATCCTGGGAGAATGCCTGCTCGATGTTGAATCATCAACACTCCCTCTTAACTAGGGAGGTATATTTCCATGAAGTCTTCATCTAGTAGTCCACTGACTACTCTGCAATTAACTAGTAGCACACAACTACTACCATACCATCGGTATCTCAAATCATTTTTCACAGTCTTTTTGATCAAGCAGTGACACACAACTACTTCCAAGCGATCTGGTAGTCTCAATGGAAATCAACTAGTAGCACACAACTACTACAATTCCATCCAATAGAACATGATTGTCTTGATCCATAGTAGTACACAACTATTTTCCAATGGTACACAACCACTGCTGGTAGCACAAAACTATTGTCCAATGACACATAGTCACTGCTAGTGGTACACAACCATTGTAGTAGCACACAACTACTACCCAAAGACAGACAATATATGTTCACCATGAGTTATGGTATTGTTGCGAAGCAAATGTCATGGTATCCTATACCTGGTTCAAACACCTTCAACTCCTATTTGGCCTGACCAATCTAGACATGTTCCTTCTCGCAAAGGACTTTGTCTCCCATATCCTTTTATTGTCACATTCCCTTGGAAGTGTTGGCATCATCGATTTCTCCCCTCGATATGTGCTCCTTTTCCTTTGGTCCTCTTGTTGTTGTTGGAGAGTCCCCCTTTTTGTGTCTTGGGGCCTCTTGGACTATCAACTAGATGAGTCATAATTTTGATGAATAATAGACAACATTGTAAGTCCAACAAATCTTGGGGCACAAAGAAAAACATATAATGAAATTTTGAGAATTAATGAGTAATTTCAAACAGGAAGGTCGATTTTATAAGTACCGTTGGAACTCTCCATCGGACTTAAACACCATATGTAGTAGTAATTTTAGAACAACTTAAATCAACCATTAAATACATTTCGACCCTCATTCTCTCACATTTTAAGAGAGATGCCAACAAAGTAGTTTATTGTCTAGCTAATGAGGTCGTTTCTAGCTCCAACACATAGGTAGATGCCGACTGGATCACTTTACTTGACCATTCTCTGAATTTGAACTGTCAGAACCTCACCCAAGCAGATTACAACTCCCTGAATCAAGTGTATGTACCAAGTGATGGATAATTCACACACATACCAGGTCTCATGGACATGCAACTAGCCATGTGAACACTTGAACATACCTTGTCTCATACATGTTCAGTGATGAGCGTTTATGGCAAGGACACTCCCCCACTGGCGATGGAGCAAACCATTATTGCAACAGGTTCGAATGGTGCCTGTGGTACGGACAAAAAATAAGTTTCCAATTGTGTCAATGAATTCCACTTGCATGGTAATTGTGCTAAGCACTCAAATGGTGGACTGATTTGAAGGACAACCCTCAAAGCCAAGAGTTAGGTGAGTAATCATGTATATTCTAGGAATTTTGGTTTATGCTAGACAGTTTTTTGGGGATAGGTTTGGAAATTGGGATCCTCTTCTCTTGTCGATCCCTATGGTTCCATGCGCCTCTCGAAAGGGAAAAGAGATCATTCACAAATCTAAATAATATTTTTATCCTAAAGCCACAATAGTGATTTATATGATCTCCACTCCTCCCTCCACCCAGGCCTTCATTCAGTGAATTGAAGAAGACATTAAGATCGTCAGAGCCTACAGGGATGACAAGGTGGTTGATCAGCGGGTGGACATGTATATCCAAAATTTGGGTTTTAGCCAAACCAGAGACACCAATTTCCTTCACACAATGGATATTTACTAGCACACTAAAACTTTTGTGTCCCAAGAAATGCTTGCAAAGGAATCAGACTACAAATAATTTTGACAATGGTTGGATTCTCTCAAGAAAAAAAATCATTTGTTGCTTACTCTTGATTCGTGGTTGGTTAAGAAGCAAGGAATAGCCATTCAATTCACCCAGGAGGGTTCCTCGAAGGATACCCCTATTCATATCCACTCTGCGATGGGATATGGGAATCCTCAAGCTCATACTCAAGTTACTTTGTCATGATGTTTGGGTCTCGTGTCTTTATTTTTTGTTTCATCTTTTGTTTTATTAGACCTTAGAATCGTTATAATAGATATCTAGTCATGTCCCATTTCAATCTTTTTTGGAGTAAGTCTTTTAGCTTCTTTTTGGACATCATTTGTTCTCTCAATACTCAGTATTATAGTTTGGCCTGGTTTATGGGTAGTCCAACCTACTCTATGTCTTGCTTAACTATAGCCACATACCAAGTTGGCAGTAGCTTTTGTGCTTAGGATATCTCCTCTATATATATTGTTAATATTGCAATATAATAGCTCTACTTTAAAAAAATGAGGATTTTTGTTTAAAGTTCAAGATATTTAAGATTTAGGATATTTGGATATAACTTATAAGGATTTTGTTTTACAATTTGATTATTTGATTATAAAAATATTAGTCATAATCCCCCGGATGGGTGATATGACGACAAACAAGCAATTTGACCCTATTAGAAAAATAGGATCGCAGAGAAATAGAATAAAAAAATGTGGAGATAAAACACAAAAGATACACAATACAATAGAGACACAAATATACCTGGTTCACCCAATGTGAGCTACATCCACCAGACAAATTTCTAGGTCCTTCCTTTATTATTATCCAACAAAATAAAGGGATACAAACTACAACACACCCATTGTAACTTCATCTTCTTTCTCTCACATTCTCCTCTCTCGGAATACATTATTCACACCTACATAGTCGCAATACAATTCCCTCATGAAAAGAGGGTTGTCTTCTAGGGAAAAAACCCCTAACATAACTTATACCGTTAGATCTGTGACCTTCTAATGAACGGTCCATATTGACTACGAAATTACAATATTTTACAAGGCAATTTTTCCCAAAATTTCCCTTTGGGGGCCCTGCCCCCGAATCCCCCGCCAAGGGGGGCTCCATTAATTTTATTTGCACCCCCCTGGACCCCCCTAACAAAAATAGTGGGGGAGTAAGCCCCCCCACACCCCCCCGTCAAGAAATGGTATCCAAGCACGACTAAAACAAACCTTTGAATCAAGAAGATAATTAGGCTCCACAACCAACAATCTCCCACTTAGATACTGATCACAAGAAATCCACTGTTGTTGTACCTCTTGGAATATGATCCACCTTAGATTTGGAAAAAATTTCATCTTCATCTTCACCTTCATGCTTGAATACCAACTAAAACTAAGCAGGAAATCCGTTTCTCCCTGGTTACTACCTTTGTTAACATGTCTACAGGATTTTGGCTAGTATGTATCTTTTCCAACTTCAAATGTCCATCTTCCAAGATGGATCCTATGAAATGGTACCTGAGCTATATATTATTATCATTAGAATGGAATGTTGAGTTTTTTGCAAGATGAAAGACACTCTCATTGTCACAGTACAACCTGTTATTCTTCTGCTTCTTTCCCAATTCATCCATAAATCTCTGTAACCAAATTGTCTCTTTATTAGCCTTTGTAGAAACAACATGTTGGCGATATTACACACTCACCTAGAAATTTTTTCCTAAGTTTGATAGTCCAATGTTGAGAACGATTCCTTAGATGAGAATATTCTCTCTAGAGAATATTCCCCTACAAAATAGGGCATTCTTCTTCAGTTCAGATTTAGTTACACTCATTTAGACTAGTGGAAGTCACTCATGCATGGAAACCTCGGTTTTATCACCAACAGTTGCATGTGTCTCTCTCACTTCCACACATGTCTCAGTTAACTGATGATTGCATGAATCAACTAACTAGGACTAGGTAGCAGTTCACTCCAGTGTATGTCAATGAGTTTATATATCTCTCTAGATCACTACTATGGCACATTAGTTACTCATGTAACTTATATCTATTTTAAATTATTCACTCTTTGAGTGTGGAATGCAGTTAATACAATTATTTGATTCTCTCTGTCTCTCTCTCTCGTTTTGTGTCTTTTCTCATTTTTATGCAAATTGTGTATGTACTTTGCTAGCTAGATCTTATCTATGCAGGTTCCTCCACATTTACATGGCATCAGAGCTGACAGATTGCTAAGAAAAAGACACAACAGACTCTTTTTGCAGGTACTGAAGATTGAAGAACACAGAGAAGATGGATTATTCATCAGAAATACTTCTCATGCCTCATAACTATTTGGAGTGGAAGCCAAAAATTCTGCTTCAGCCTGATTCCGCCGATGAGAAAAATGACTTTCTCAATAGACAAGATATGGCCATAGGATGTATCTTCTGGTCTATTTCTCCTTAAATTCTCCACCAAGTATATGGTGAATCATGAGACTTAACTCCAAATGAAATATAGACCATATTGGAGGTTCTATTCAGGAATAAAGAATATTGTGAAAATTTCATGCAGGAGATTCAAAAGACAAATCTAGAAGAGAAACCATCAGAAGATCAAACCTCTTATTATGAAGAGTCTTCTACACAAGTATCTGCACAAATTATTGTTCCATTAATTGCATATGATGTCTACTCAATTTTAGATTTGTTTTCTGAATTTCATACGGAATATATCATGCATACATCTCAAGATTCACATGCATAAAATTTTGCATGCACCATGCTTGCATCTCAGGAGCAACATGCATGCGCCATGCATGCATCTCGGGAGACAAAAAGGGGGCTACACACATCAGATTCAATTATGATATTTTATGAGAATAATTTGCATAAACAAATTGGATAATTGAGTTTCTCTCAGAAAAATACCCTATTTCAAAAAAACAATCGTTTGAAACGGAGTCTTGGAAGTGAAGTTATGAGAATTTTAAAATCCGTAAATTTTCATCATTTTTTCCAAAAATGGCCACACGATTTTCAAAGTTTCATCCAAACTTCATTTGGATCTTCTTCATTACAAAAAGAGAATGTGGATATGCATGGACATCTCACGGGTGCATCTACTTCATCAGATCCATGCAGACATCTACATCTTCAAAAAAATATTCAACGAGCACAAACTTGCACAGTTGCGAGGTCTTCGTGGAGTGAAGGACACAATTTCTTAGCAACTGACTTTTGTTCCTTCTCATTTTTTTGTTTTTTCTTATGCATTGTAACTTGCAAGGGAGGGTTTCCCATGAGGTTTTCCCTCTTTCCTCATTTTTTAGTGTTTCATTCTTATATGCATTATATAATCAGTGCCTAGCATGGCCTCTGTTGTCGAGACCCATTCATCATGTACACCTTAGTAGTGTTCAGAGGGGTGTTGGAGATATTACACACTCACCAATAATTATTTTCCTAAGTTTGATATTCCAATGTTGATAACAATTCCTTAGATGAAAATATTTTCTTTAGAGAACATTCCCCTATAAAATAAGGCATTCTTCTTCAGTTCAGATTTAGTTACACTCAGTTAGACTAGTGGAAGTCACTCATGCATGGAAACCTTAGTTTTATCACTAGTAGTTTTATGTGTCTCTCTCGTGTCCACACGTGTCTCAGTTAACTGATGATTGCATGGATCGATTAACTAGGACTAGGTGACGGTTCACTCCAATGTCTGCCAGTGAGTGTCTATATCTCTCTACATCACTACTATGGTGCATTAGTTACTCATGTAACCTATATGTATTGTAAATTATTCACTCTTTGAGTGTGGAATGCAGTTAATACAATTCTTTGATTCTCTCTCTTGTTTTTCATCTTTTTTCATTTTTCTTCAAACTGTGTATTTCCTTTGCTAGCTAGATATTATTTGTTTAGGTTCATCCACATTTACATGGTATCAGATCCTTATAGGGAAAATAGGGTTGCCTTCTAGGGAAAAAAAAAAAAAACCTAACATAACTTCTACCGTTAGATCTGCGACCTTATAATGAACGGTCCAGATTAACTACGAAATTACAATATTTTACAAGGAAATGTTTCCCAAAATTTCACTTCGGGATATTTTCCCCCAAATCCCCCCCCAGGGGGCTCCATTAATTGTCTTTGCACCCCCATGGACCCCCCTGATGACAACAATGGGGGGAAATCCCCCCCCCACCCCCCTCATCAGGAAATGGGATCCAAGCACAGTTGGAAGAAACCTTTGAATCATGAAGATAATCAGGCTCCACAACCAATAATCTCCCACTTGGAGACTAATCACACAACTCCACTGTTGTTGTACCTGCTGGACTATGATCCACCTTGGACCTGGAAAATTTATCATCTTCACCTTCATGCTTGAAGACCAACTAAAACTGAGCAGGAACTCAGTTTCTCCTTGGTTACTACCTTTGTTAACATGTCTGTAGGATCCTGGCTAGTATGTATCTTTTCCAAATTCAAATGTCCATCTTCTAAGAGGGATCATATGAAATGGTACCTGATCTATATATGCTTAGTCTTAGAATGGAAGGTTGAGTTCTTTGCAAGATGAATGGCACTCTCATTGTCACAGTACAACCTGCTATTCTCCTCTTTCTTTCCCAATTCCTCCATAACTATATGTAACCAAATCATCTCTTTACTAGCCTCTGTAGTAGCAACATACTCTACTTTCGTTGTTTAAAGTGAAACAACCTTTTTTAGTTTCGAAATCCAACTTATTGGTGTTCCACCTACAGTAAAAACATACCCCGTGGTGCTCATTCTGCTATATTTATCACCTACCATATCTAAATCAACATATCCTTGTAGAGCAGTGTCTGAACCTCCAAAACATAATGCATGATTAGTAGTACCTCTCAAATACCTGAGAATCCACTTTACTACCTCCTAATGTTCCTTACCTAGATTGTTCATATACCTACTCACAACTCCCACTGTATGTGCAATATCTGGTCTTGTGCAAACCATCGCATACATCAAGTTGTCAAATGTTGATGAATAAGGGACCCTGGACATCTATTCTATCTCCTCATGTGTCTTGGGACACATTTCCTTAGTTTATTTGAAATGGCTAGCCAAAGGTGTACTAACTGGTTTTTCATTATGCATTCTAAACCTCTCCAACACCCTCTCTATGTACTCACCCTGAGACAATGTCAATTTGTGTTTTTTCCTGTCTCTTGTTATTCTCATACCAAGGATTTTCTTTGCAACACCCAAATACTTCATCGCAAATGAATTAGCTAATTTCTTCTTGAGCACATTTATATCCTGCATATTAGATTCTGCAACAAGCATTCCATCTACATACAATATCAAGATGATATAGATTTCATTTTCTATCCTTTTAAAATAAACACAGTGATCAAAATTACATCTACTATAACCTTATTCTATCATAAACTTTTCAAACTTCAAATACCAATGCCTTGGAGCTTGCTTTAGTCCATACAAGCTCTTCTTCAACATGCATACCAAACTTTCTTTTCCTTTGACCTCATACCCCTATGGTTGTTGCATATAAATCTCTTCCTCCAAATCCCCATGGAGAAAAGTTGTTTTTACATCTAACTATTCAAGATGCAAATCTTCTACTGCCACAAGACTTAAAATAGTCCTAATTGAAGTCATCTTAACAACAGGAAAAAATATTTCATCAAAATATATACCTTTCATTTGTGCAAACCCCTTTACAACAAGTCTAGCCTTGTATTGATTTTTTCCTCCATCTTCTTCCTTCAACCTGTAAACCCATTTATTCTACAATGCTATTTTACCTGCAAGCAGTTGAACCAAGTCCTGAGTGTTAGTAAAACAACATCGCAGAGCAATAAAATAAAATAAAAATGTGGAAATAAACACAGAAGATACATAATACAATAGAGACATAGATATACATGGTTCACCTAATGTGGGATATGTCCACCAGAGAAATTATCAAGTCCTTTCTTTTTATTATCCAGCAAATGAAGGGATAGAACCTAAAATACAGCCATTGTAATTTCCTCTTCTTTCTCTCATAGTCTCTTCTCTCAGAATACAATATTCATAATGATACATAGCCGCAATACATTTACCTCATAAAAGAGGGTTTCTTTCTAGGGAAAAATACCCTAACATAACTTCTACCGCCATATATGTGACCTTATAATGAACAGTCCAGATATACTATGAAATTACAATATACATTTGCAAGGCAATTTTTCCTTCATGGGATTCTCCCTCGAACCCCGTAGGGGGGGGAATACCCGCATGGAGGGGTGTAAAGTCTTCCGGGGTGTAAAGTCTTCATGGGGTATAAACACAACTAGAAACAAAAACCTCTGAATCAGGAAGGTAATCAAGCTCCACAACCAACAATCTCCCACTTGGAGACTAATCTCAACAACTCCACCGTTGTTGTATCTGTTGTACTATGATCCTTCTTGGACCTGGAAAATTTATCATCTTTACCTTCATGCTTGAAGACCAACTGAAACTGAGCAGGAACTTAGTTTCTCCCTGGTTACTCCCTTTGTTAACATGTATGCAGGATTATGGCTAGTGTGTATCTTTTCCAACTTCAAATTTCCATCTTCCAAGACAGATCGTATGAAATGGTACCTGATTTGTATATTCTTAGTCTTTGAATGGAAGTTTGAGTTCTTTTCAAGATGAATGGCACTCTTGTTGTCATAGTACAACCTATTATGCTCTTTCTTCTTTCCCAATTCTTCCATAAACCTCTGTAACCAAATCATATTTTTACTAGCCTATGTAGTAGCAACATATTCCACCTCTGTTGTTGAAAGTGCAACAACCTTTTGCAGTTTTCAAATCCAACTTACTACTATTCCACCTATAGTAAAAACAAACCATGTGGTGCTCTTCCCATTATCTTTATCACTTGTCCTATATGAATCAACATATCCATGTAGAACAGTGTCTGAACCTCCAAAACATAATGTATGCGTAGCAGTACCTTTCAAATACCTGAGAATCCACTTTACTTCCTCCCAATGTTTTTTACCTTGATTGTTCATATACCTACTCACAACTCCCACTTCATGTGCAATATCTGGTCTTTTGCAAACCAACGCATACATCAAGATGCCAATTGTTGATGAATAAGGGACCCTAGACATGTATTCTATGTCATCTTGTGTCTTGGGACACATTTCCTTTGTTAATTTGAAATAATTGGCCAAATGTGTACTAACTAGTTTTGTATTCTTCATTCTAAACCTTTCCAACACCTTCTTTATGTACTCACTCTGAGACAATGTCAATTTGCGATTTTTCTTGTCTCCTGTTATTCTCATACCAAGGATTTTCTTTGCAGCACCCAAATCCTTCATTGCAAATGAATTAGTTGATTTCTTCTTGAGGACATTTATATCATGCATATTAGCACCTGCAACAAGCATGTCATCTACACATAATAGAAAAATAATATAGCTTCTAATTTTTATCCTTTTAAAATAAACACAGTGATCAGAATGACATCTACTATAACCATGTTCTAGCATAAACCTGTCAAACTTCAAATACCACTGCCTTGGAGCTTTCTTTAGGCTATACAAGCTCTTCTTCAAACTTCATACCAAATTTTCCTTCCCTTTGACCTCATACCCCTGTGGCTGTTGCATTTAAATCTCTTCTCTTCTGTTGCATTTAAATCTCTTATTTTCTTTTCAGACTCTGAGAAATATGACTCTCTTTTGTTTTTCATAAACACAATGCTCACAAAAATCCAAATCAATTTGT
Source organism: Picea engelmannii (assembly GCA_009831015.1). NCBI lineage: Eukaryota > Viridiplantae > Streptophyta > Pinopsida > Pinales > Pinaceae > Picea > Picea engelmannii. The sequence goes on along the minus strand of ML809803.1, from coordinate 70,744 downwards.
TTAATATCTGGAAACAAATTTATTTTGTGAAGTATCTGCATCCCCTTCTCACTCATGTGTCCAATCCTATGATGCCACAGTGTTGTATCCACTCCTGTAGAAGATAAAGAGATAGAACAATCAATATTACTAGTTCATAAATATAATGTACCTACCTTCTCTCCTTTTGCTATCACCAGTGATCCTTTGGTGACCTTCCACACCTTATCTGTAAATATGGATATACAACCTTCACTTGCCAACTGCCCTGCTGAAATCAGATTTTTCCTTAGATATGGAACATGTCTTACATCTTTCAACAACCATTGGTTTCCATTCCTTTGCTTTATTTTTACCTTTCTCATTCCAACAATTTTGCATGGTGCATCATGACCCAAATGAAAATTTTCAAAATCACCTTGAACATAATATAGAAAACATTTCCTATCAAGTGTGGCATGAAATTAAGCCCTTGATTCTACTACACAAGACTCAGAAATATTATCTACAGAAAGAATCAAAGCATCTTGTAACACATCACCTATTACATTTGTTTCTTGATTTTTCTCATGTTGCCCATCTCTTTGTTTCTTTGGAGCTCTGCATTCTTTCCTCATATGTCATTTCTTCCTACAATTCTATCACTGTATCTTTCCCAGTCTAAATTTGGTTCTTCCCTTCCTAGAATTCTTGCGGTTCCCTGAGCCATTTCCTCTATCATTTTGTCTTCCCTAGTTCTCCATGTTTAACACATTACTTGATGTCTCACCTGTGATTTTTCGTCACATTTCCTCGCTAAGGATAACACCAACAACATCATCAAATTTTAAAGTGTTTGAACTAGAGACAGAGTTGCTTACAGCCATGACCAAGCCATTCCAACTTTCTGGCAATGAGCACAAGATTAGAAGAGCCCTGACCTCATCATCAAAGTCCACTTTTACAGAACTTAGTCAATTAGTAACTGTATTAAATTCACTTAAATGATCTGCAATATACCCACTTTCTCACATATTCATATTAAATAATATCTTCCTTAGAAATACCTTATTGGACGCTGAGGGATTTTCATACAGTTTAGCCAATGCGTCCATCATCTCCTTTGTCGTTTTTTCTTTCGAAATATTGAAATCCATCAACGCTATCAGGCTTAGTCGTATCATTCCTAGTGCCTTTCTGTCAAGAACCTCCCATTGTTCGTCCTTCATCATTGTCGTCTTCTTTGATATTCCACCCAATGGTAGGAATAGATCCTTTTGATATAAATAATCTTCCATCTCCATCTTCCATAACTAGTAGTTTTGGATGTTAAATTTCTCGACCCTAAACTTTCCATCTTCTGCCAATCCTCCCACTCAAACCAGGAACCCTTTTTTCCTACAAGTTACATTTCTCTCTTAAACTAGTTATTAGTAAAACGGGATCGCGAAGAAATAAAATAAAAACAAATGCGGAAATAAAACACGAAAGATACACAATACAATAGAGACACATATATACGTGGTTCACCTAGTGTGGACTGCGTCCACCATAGAAATAGACAGGTCCTTCCTTTTTATTATCCAACAAATGAAGGGATACAACCTATATCACACCCTTTGTAACTTCCTCTTCTTTCTCAAATAGTATCCTCTCTCAGAATACAATATTCACAATGATACATAGCCGCAATACATTTCCCTCATAAAAGAGAGTTTCCTTCTAGGGAAAAAAACCCTAACATAACTTCTACCGTCAGATTTGTGACCTTATAATGAACGGTCCAGATTTACTATGAAATTACAATACACATTTACAAGGAAAATTTTCCTTCAGGGGCCCACTTTCCCCTAGACCCCCCATCTGGGGGAATCAACCCTCTGAACCCTGTAGGGGGGGAAATCCCCCCCCGTAACTCCCCCGCGTGGAGGGGTGTACAGTTTTTCGGGGTGTAAAGTCTTCATGGGGTATAAACACAGATGAAAACAAAAACCTTTGGATCAAGAAGATAAGCAGGCTCCAAAACCAACACTAAATCTAGTTATTTACCAAGGAGTTAATTTCCTCTTTCATTCCTTGCTCCCACTTATTTTTAGTTTCTACTTGCATTTCCTCTTCATAACTTTATGGTTCACTAGAATCAGTCAACAATAAATAATACAATGAAGAAGAGTATCATTCAAGGGGTCTACTTAACCTAGTAGATCTTCTAACAACCCTTGCAGGAGTTTGAGGTACATGTTTCTCACTTTTTTTACATTTTGATTTTTCGTTACCTTTGGAATTTCTTTCTCAGTGATCTCATCAAGCACTGTGTATTTTGGTTTTTCTTTTTCCTGCTTATTTCCCTGCAACTGATCTTTGTACATGACCTTCTCATTGAATATGACATCTCTACTCCTAATGATTTTTTTATTTTCATAATCCCATAAGCGATAACCAAAATCATTAACACAGTATCCAATAAAGGTACACTTCTTGGATTTTGCCTCAACCTTTGTTCTATTTTCTTTATCAATATGGATAAATGATTCACAACCAAAAGTCTTCAAAAAAGAATAGTTTACCTTTTTACCTGTCTATTCTTCCTCTAGAATTCCACCATCCAAAGATCTTGAAGGTCCCATGTTTATTAAGTAAACAACAGTATCTACAACATCTGCCTAGAACTATAAGGGAAACCCAACATGCAATCTCATACTCCTTGTACGCTCCAGGATTGTCATGTTCATCCTTTTTGATACACCATTTTCTTGTGGTGTTCCAGGAACTGTCTTATCTCTATAAATCCCATCGTATGAACAATAATCATCAAACTCCTTGCTGTAATATTCACCTCCATTGTCTGATCTGAGACACTTCAACCTTTTTCTTGTCTCATTCTCAACCAAAGATTTCCATTTCTTAAAAGTGTCAAAAACATCATATTTTTGTCTAATGCAATAAACCCAAGCTTTCTAGTTGCATCATCAATAAAATAAACATAATAACGAGAGCCACCAAGAGATGATACCTAAGCTAGTCCCCATACATATATATGCACAAGCTCTAACATTTCACTCTTCTTTTCATTTTCGGCTCTGATAAATCTGACTCTCTTTTGTTTTTCATAAACACAGTGCTCACATAAATCCAAATCAATTTGTTTAATATTTGGCAACAAATTTCTTTTGTGGAGTATTTGCATCCCCTTCTCACACATGTGTCCAAGCCTATGATGCCACATTGTTGTATCCACTCTTGTAGAATCTAAAGAGATAGAAGAGTCAGTATTACCAGTACATAAATACAATGTACCTACCTTCTCTCCTTTTTCTATCACCAGTGATCATTTGGCACTACTACATATGACCAAATTTTCCATGGTTTTTCATTGCTATTGCCACACATATCCATCGCACTTTCCACAAAAGCAAAGACTATTTTTCGTGGAACTTTTTTCGTCGCTACATCCACAAACTAGTTTTTCATGGAAATAGTGACGACATAAGGCTGCCACGTGTCATCGTCCTCAAGATAGGTTTACCTTGAAAAGTGTGGCAATAGAAACAAAACATCGTCGCAATAGGGATGAAAAACCGTGCCAAAGTAAAAAACTAACCAACAGCGTACGACATAGATGCCATATGTGCAATGAAAAAACATGGAACGTTGCGACGAACTTTCTTCGCTATTGCCATGAAAATCCTTGAATCACAAATAGTTTACGACGCATATGTTATATGTGCGACGAAAAATCTTGGAACATTGCAACAAACCTTCGTCGTTATTGTCACGAAAAGCCTTGGTAGAGTAAAACTCAGTTTTGTATGGAAGACGAACTTTCGTCGCTATTTCCATGAAAATTATTGGTAGAGTAAAACATTTGCGACGAACTTTCGTTGCTATTGCCACACCTCCTATAGGTTTAAAAAAAAAAAAACTACATGAGAATCTACATGGAGAGTTGGAAATAGTTGTAGAGAAGGAAATTTGTATAGTTGATAAGCTAGTCCCTTACACTACTAGACTCGAGATATAACTAATAGCTAACCATTGTAGCCACCCTATGATATATTTGTATAAACTTCACCTACTTGATAATGATGATTATTGGCAAATTTTCCAGGATGATAGGGACATTTGTTGTTTTTTTCTTATTGAGATCAAGTTGATACTCTAATGTCATTCTCATAGACAAAAAAAAGTTTTCCAAGGGCTTAATACCTTTGGATAATTCTTTTTCCCTAAGTGATGTTGGGAGTAAGAACACATCCTCTCAAGAGGCTTCAAAGAGAAAGGTATCATACACTATCCTTATGAATATTGGTGCAGATGATGACCCTAAAACTTTGTCTATAAGTGCTAATCGTTTCGAGTTAGAAAAGAAAAATAATATTACTTTATTCCTTGAATTCATGGATGTCTTTGTTTATTCATATGATGAATTTTTTGGTTTTGGCCTGATAATTATCCATCATGCTATTAATATAAACTACAACACTATTCCTATTTATCAAAGACAACAACTAGTTACTCTAGCCTTTGAGGCCACTATTAGGAGGGAAGCCACTATTAGGAGGGAAGTTGACAAGATGCTCAATGCCAATATCATAACTGGTTCTATATCTAGTCCCACCACTAACATCCACAGATCCATTTCATTGAGTTGACCTTGTAGCTAGAGAAGAATATGCTTCTTCAAAAGCATAGGTAAGGGCATAAGCAATAGAGATGGTTTAATCCATTGTCTCAGAAGAAATTAACTGGGTAAATACAACACCATTAGCAAGAGAGGATACATAGGTAGTTGAGGCATAGGCTTCTTCTTTAATAGCAAAGAAAAAGAAAAGGGAAAAGGAAGTAATAAGAAAAGTAAACCAAAAGCAGCAAAGGTGGAAGTAGAAGAAGGAGAGATAAGTATTGACTTCTGTGTCAGGTAATTTTAGTGGGTTTCTAACTTGGTCCTAATTCAAAAAATGAATGGGTACATTTGACTATGTGTAGACTTTCGCACCCTTAACAAGGAAAGAGGTAAGGACAACCTTATGCTCCCCAACATGGAACTAATCCTGCAACAAGTTGTAGGATCCCAAATGATGTCTCTGCTTGATGGATTCTTAGGTTGTGATCAAATTCACCTCAAGTGAGAAGATCATTATAAAAACACCTTCATTACTCAATGGGGCACCTTCACTTTTGAATGCATGACCTTTTTTCTAATCATTGCAGGTGCCACTTTTTAGAGAGATACGCACATAAAATTCGATGACTTAATTGGTATGATTATTTAGGTTTACCTCGATGACCATACTATTCATTCCAAGCTATCAGGAGATACTTTTAATCACCTGAGGCAACTATTTCCATGTTGCAGAAAGTACGGCATGTCCTTGAATCTAGCTAAGTCTATATTTGGTGTCTCATTTAAGCATACAATGACGAAACTTGTGAAACATACAAGAGACATAGATACATAGTGTGGGTAGCGCCAATAGTGCCTAACACCTAGCTTGTCTTATTATGCGAAATAGAGTTACAATATGAGAACTACTGGCTCGATTCATAATCCTTGGGAAAAGTTATGCAACTCGCCACACATCACCAAGAAAAAACACTCATACACATATTTTCCCCACTAGAGTTCACTGTAGCAAAGTTCATGGCATCCTTCCATAGACAAAGTACAAGCATGACATCTACTTCAACAAGGAAAACGACTCACCAAGGTTCAAATTTAGAAGAAGTATCTTAATATCCCGAGGAAAATTTACGCAATGGGGACCATTGCTTCCTAAGGGGGGAGAAATGATCCAGGTAGATCTCAGTGGCCATCCACCTCTTCCATATATCTGCTATATTTTTGTTTTTGTCTCATTTCATTCTCAGCATAATCCGAATCATGGTTGGAAAACATGAACCTATGTTTTTCCCTACGAAATCACTATAGTAATAAGAAGGCTAGGTTGGCCATCTAATAGTTTAAGGAAAGTGCCTTACTGTGGTGGAGAACTCTAGAACCACAATTTGGGTGGAGTACTTTTTCTATTGCATGGGAGTAATTTGAGGAAAATTTCCGTAAGAAGTATGTTTTCGAAGAGTATTTGGAGTGAAAGTTGAATTCCAGGTTCCCATAATCTTAAAAGACATAGCATTGATATTTATAAAAATTATTTAAAAAAAGCATGGTTGCCACAAACTATCATTAAAGGTGATAAGAAGATGATAGTGAAAATTAGTTTTCTACAAATTCAAGTTAATATTTTAAGTGTTTTGCAAGGAAGAGTGAGCTACCCAATGCAAGAACTAAGAAATCAAAATTAATTATAGAAAGGAAACAAAAACATCCACTTAAAAAAAAAATCTCAAAAGATTATTCAGAAGCAAAACTCTTGTATGGGTCAAATAGAATAAGGGTCTATTAGCATGAAATTCAAGTAGTAGTACAAATGGTTCCACTTAATATTTTATATATGTATGTTACTGTTGGTCATGGAGCCTGATTATCTTCCTGATTTAGAGGTCTTTTACTTTCATTTGTGTTTATACCTCATGAAGTATTTACACCCCAGAAGTATGTACACTCTTCCACGCGGGGGAGTGCAGAGGGGTTTTTTTTTTTGTAATTTCATTGTAAATCTGGACTGTTCATTATAAGGTCGCAAATCTAATGATAGAGATTATGTTAGGGTTTTTTTTCCCTAGAAGACAACCCTCTTTTATGAGGGAAATGTATTGTGACTATGTATGATGGAGAATATTGTATTCTGAGATAGGAGATTGTGAGAGAAATAAGAGGAAGTTACAACGGGTTTGTTGTAGGTTGTATCCCTTCGTAAGCTGGATAATAACAAAGGAAGGACCTGGCAATTTCTCTGGTGGATGTAGCCCACACTGGATGAACCACGTAAATCTGTGTCTCTATTGTATTATGTATCTTCTGTATTTTGTTTCTGCATTTGTTTTATTTTATTGCTCCATGGTCCTGTTTTTCTAACAACTAGTATCAGAGCGAAAGGTAACTCGCAGGAAAAGAGGGTTCCTGGTTCGAGTGGGAGCAATGTCGGAAGATGGAAAGTTTAGGGTCGAGAAATTTAACGGCCAAAATTACCAGTTATGGAAGATGCAGATGGAAGACTATTTATATCGGAAGGATCTATTCCTACCATTGGGCGGAATAGAAAAGAAGCCGACGGCTACGAAGGACGAAGAATGGGAGATTATTGACATAAAGGCTCTAGGAACGATATGGCTGAGTCTGGCAGCCTCGATGGATTTCAATAATTCCAAAGAAAAGACAACGAAGGGTTTGATGGACACATTGGCCAAATTGTATGAAAAACCCTCGTCGTCCAATAAGGTATTTCTAATGAAGAAATTATTTAATATGAAGATGTCAGAAGGTGGGTCTGTTGCAGATCATTTAAATGATTTTAATATGGTTACTAATCAACTAAGTTCTATAAAAGTGGACTTTGATGATGAGGTCAGGGCTCTTCTAATCTTGTGCTCATTGCCAGAAAGTTGGAACGACTTGGTCATGGCTGTAAGTAACTCTGTCTCTGGTTCAAATACTTTAAAATTTGATGATGTTGTTGGTGTTATCCTTAGTGAGGAAATGTGACGGAAAATAACAGGTGAGACATCAGGATATGCGTTGAACATGGAGAACAGGGGAAGACAAAAGGATAGAGGAAAGGGTTTCAGGAACCGTGGGAATTCTAGGAAGGGCAGATCCAAATCCAGATTTGGAAAGATAGAGTGCTGGAATTGTGGGAAGAAAGGACATCTGAAGAAAGACTGTAGAGCTCCAAAGAAACAAAGAGATGGACAGCAGGAGAGAAATCAGGAAGCAAATGTAACAAGTGATGTGTTACAAGATGTTTTGATTCTTTCTGTAGATAATATTTTTGAGTCTTGGGTAGTAGATTCAGGGGCTTCATTTCATGCCACACCCCATAGGAAATATTTTCTAGATTATGTTCAAGGTGATTTTGGACAGGTTCATTTGGGTGATGATGCACCAT
>ML809803.1:34886-45117 GCA_009831015.1 Picea engelmannii | reverse complement strand
AATGTGTTTTGTTTTTTTTTCAAACTTATGTTTTGTTATTTGTTTATTTTTTGGTATTTTCTTTTTTATTTTTTCTTTTTATTATATTTATATATATTATAATTTATATATTATATAATTTATATATTATATAATTTATATATTATATAATATATATAATTTATATATTATATAATTTATATATTATATAATATATATAATTTATATATTATATAATTTATATATTATATAATATATATAATTTATATATTATATAATATATATAAATTATAAATTATATCTAGCGTGGGGAAATTGATAAACCATGTAAACATGTACATAGTTCAATGATTGATATGCTTGTAGGGCATCTAGATGAGCCTTGCTTGGGATTTTATCATAACCCTATGTAGGAATTGATTGTGAACGAGTTAAAAATATACCCTTTACTAATGATGAACCACCAAATGAAAGATGTAAATACAATAATAGTGTTTCTACCATATTTATTTCATGTGTTATCAATGGGTTATCCAATGTAAATCAACTAATTTGTTTTGTTTCTTACTATATATATGTTTGTCTAGTTGATGATGCTCTTGCTAGCCATGTGAAACCTCCTCATGTGCCTCTACCAACATCTAGCACTCAACACACTTCCTCCACAAAGTTTCAAATCCTCCAATGACATGTTACCCCCTTGTACCATGGTCATTATTGTTTATTATGTATTATTCATATTATAGCCATTATGATTGCATACACACTAATCATCATAACACCTTATGAACATTAACGCATTATGACTCATGAATAGAGAAACCCCTTTAACAATAAGACCCATAACTGTTATGACCCTATAAACAGTATACCTCCTAACTATTATGATCTCTGATATAATCATCCCTAAACACTATGACACTAGTATACCCCTTGATCCTTATGATCCTTTACATAATTGCCACTTAACACACTATGACCCTAAACACACTAACCCCCAAATATAGTAACCCCTTGACAAAATCACCCCTCAATCACTTTGACCTCAAAGACACTAACCCCTAATACACCATGACCGTGAACACACTAACCACCAGATATAATAACACCCTAGTATGCTTTGACCCTAAACACACTAACCTCTTGATACAATTTGACCCATAACCTCTATGACCCCTCATGAAATCAACACCTAACACATTATGACCTTGAACTAAAACATGTTTTGTCTATGACTAGCCTTTGAATCAACTAATGGGGATCAATTAGTATGCTCATACAAAAATTCTTGTCAACATAATGGTGACTCCATATGGGAGGATCTTCCTTTGTTTTTCAATGTTGTCACGGGATTGGATTAATGGATTTCTTTTCTTTGGTTTTTTCTTTGTAGCATTTGTCCATCTTAGATCCACATTGTTACATTGTTTTACACACATTTTCTATCTTTATTTTTATAATTTAGATGTGTTTTTTTAATTATCTATGCATGTAATTGTTTCTAACTTCCAGATGCCTTGGGCATGACTTTGAGAGAAGAAGCTTGCATGCATCACCCCTTGGATATAAATGTCTTGAGGAAACCCATGCCCAACCTAGTTTTTGGAATTTCATTGTTTTATTTTGTAGATTTGAATCTTCCTTCATTTAATATATGGTGTCTTTATAAGAATAGATAGGGAAGTCTCCCCAAGGAGGGCACACCCCTCAACTTCTACATAGTGATTCCTAGCTCATCTAGCCTTTACTTAGCAACACCTTGCTTCAAGGAAAAAAATTCATCATTCCCAACAATTAGTTAAGCATTTACTTGATATGTGAGCATGTAGTTGCACCTTTTCAACCTTTAAGCTATGTGCATTAGTATTTAATTGTTTTTCTCTCGGTCATTGGGTTATTTTCTATGTGCATTAGTGTTTAGTTATTTCTCTTATCGATTGGGTTGTGTGGACCCATTGTAATGTTATGTAAGGCCATTGGCCAAGACGAATAAAGTAATCCATTTTGCAATGAGGATCTTCACTTTTGTTGTCATTTCTCTTTGTTTTTGGGTTAACTCTGTATTTAGGTTGTGCGCTTCCCTTTCGTGCTAGGGTTTTTTGGTTTGAGAGGTATTCACTTTCATAATTTGGTATTAGAGCATTAGTCTAGGCCTACTCATATCACATTTTTGGTTTCTTTTAGCTTCATGCCCCACCTATAAATCATCTCTCATCTTTAGAGTGTGCCCTCCCACCCAAATCTACATTGACGCCTAATCTCAAGCCATTCCCCGCTTTAGTCCGGAATTTAAGTGGATTCCTTGATTTGGAAAGAAGATGTTTTTGCAATTTTGGTTCCTTTGGAGAAACACCCTCCCACCCAGATCTCGAGTGGATTTTTCTAAAGTCAATTCATTAATTTTTCAATTATTTCCCCTTAGATTTATCTTGGAGACTATCTACTAACCCAAATTATAGCCTCCTTCCCTTTGTCTTGATCACCCCTATCCCGACACACCTTCCTTCTCTATTGCACTAGGGTTCTTTCGAAGCTAGGGTTTCCAGATTCTATCCCCTCATAAGGACCTCTTTTTGTCATGCTTTCTCATGAAAATCCCCATTAAAATGAAGGAGAATCATCCCTAAACAAATTTATCCATGTAGTAGCCAATGGACTCCTTGAATACTCAAGCAAGAAACCTCAAACTTCCATTTTTTAGTTGGATACATGAGTCACGTTATCAAAATATGGTGGACAAATGAATGGAGAGATCTTAGACTCATGGACTTGTAGCCTCGTACGTAGCCTACTTCTAGACCAATGTGGATATGATGGAAGCTCAATGATCACTCCTTGCTAATAACCATTTAGAAATGATCTCTCAAATTTGGTGGTAGTCACAATTCACAACACCATAACTGTATAATGAAATTAATGGTGATGCTACTTCTAGCTTTTCTCTAAATCCCATCACCACTTGGAATGCATGTTGTGAAGTAATCAAGTAGTCTTTATACCCCCTAGGCTATCTTCCCAATCTCATGTGTAGGTAGTTTCCACGGAACTTAGATTTAGCTCCAGATTCATGAATCATATGAGGTACTTATTCTCAAGTTTAATTGTAGATTAATAGTCCTTTTTTATATATGAAGTATCCATGATTGAGAGAAATGCCCTTAACCAAGCCTTTATCAATATTGCCTTGGCCATTGAATACAAAGTAGAGAAACACCCTCATTTACAATCCTATTTCCACCCTACCCCTTTAGTTAACCATAATCCTCACAACCCTAATCCTAGCACGTTGCCTTCTCATGCTTGCCTTCAGAACCCTAAATTCATTGTTCCTTTATCCTCTAGAAAAACTAATGGTATCACTTCTATAAAACCTACACACATTATGCGACAGATTGACAAGCTCTAAAATGTCAAGCTACATCCAAAGCCTTGTATATCAATTAATCTAACTATAAATCTAAAGAACACCCATTATTCCCTACCCTTAATCAAATCCATAAAACATTACCTTACCAAACCTAGCATGGAAGATCCATCTCTCCTTCTCTTGACCCAAGACAATACCATTATTTTCATTCATAATTGCTACATTAAATATTAGTTGACCACCATCATACTCGACAATGATAGTCAAAAGAACCTCATGTCCCATGATTATATGCAATTCTTAGAGCTCCATATCACATGGGTTGAGTATAGCAACACCGCCCTCATGTGCTAATTAATAAGATATTTGCAATTTTTTTTTCCATTGGTCTCTTCATAGACACCATAGATTGTAATGTCTCTCTTCTTGGTTGTTTTGATATGACCTTGGTCACATGCCAACAAATCGATGACTCCACTAAATTAGGGTTTATGGTTTACATGATGAATTGATGATGGAATAAATTTGGTGTGTGATTCAAATTTCAATCCATAAACCCTCCCATATCGTTAAGGCATGCGAATAGTCTATCCATGTCAAATTTCAATGCATTCAAAAACAATTTGAAAAAATTTCAACGTTGGCCCCATTCACAGGTCACTATTGCTCGTGTCTAGTCCTAGTACAATTTCCTTGTAAAATTTGTATAAAATATTTGGAGAATGATAATTTTGAAAGTGTTAGGCCTCTTCCTACACACCATGGCCATGTCACCTCTCATTGACAGTTTGTGTATTGATCCATTTTAGTTTTGGGTTGTTACTATTTTCAACTGCACGCACCTTTCAATCTAGTCAAAGTTCAATTAATGTCTCTTGTTACTGTAGGGTTATAAATCCTCATGATCCCAATGCCCATATGCCTATACCATTTAACCTCAAACAAAAATATTTTAAAGGAATTAAAATCACACTCAATTATATCCTCCAAATGGCCATAGTACCTATTCTCATTTTCTTCCTGATTTCTGTCACTTCTAGAGGAAATGTTGGTGACCTTAAACACTGTAGTTATCCCACAATCCGAGGTTTTCATCTTATCATCCAACATTTTGATATGAAATTTATGACCATTACACCACATAGCCTTGTGATGTTTCAACTGCAACATGGACAACAAGTAAAAAATACATTGCCAATTAATAAACCTCATATAGGACTTAGTAAATATATATTTCAAAAATTAAACAAATCAAATACATTGAAAAATTGGGAAAAAACTAAGAAAATGTGGGTAAACAATTTAACTTGTCTGTTTATCATTTAAACCAAAAGATAAATCAACCTCCCTTGATGTAAGATCAGGAAATTGATTGTTAGGACCATATAATGTACATTTTTGTTCACACTTTCATTACATCATTTTTCCACTCATATTTAAGCTTACATTATCACCTTACCCTGTCCTTCCAAAGTATATAACGTCTCTTCTTTTTGCTATATGTTTAATTTGTTTTACATGTAATTTTACATTACTCTCATACTTAACCACCAATCAGAAATATATAGTGCTGAAATAGTTCGAACTGCAGATTATTGTTGTTGCTTGAAGACCCGTTGCTGAAACAGTCAAAAGCACGCAAACACTATTGCCGAAACAACCCATGGTCTGCGATGTTGAAACAACAATTCACACAACAGTAAGAAGGATTTGTTACACTAGCCACAACAGCTGCACCTTAAGCCATAATTAACCATCGCTGCTGCTTGAGACCACGTTGCTGAAACAGTCAGAACGCAAATCCTGTTGCTAAAACAGTATGTGATTTGCGATGCTGAAACAGTATACAACAGCAGTAAGAAGAAGATAAATAAAGAAGTTGTTACACCGGCCACAATAGCTACACCTCACCTAGCACCATTCCAACTATTGTAATAGCATTCTGTTACGGGAGATCAGGATATCCTATTCCAGTATAGAAGATCAGATCTGACTAAGAATAGGATTCATATGTGCACATGTAATTTGATGATCAATTGTATTGAGGGGAATCTCCTATTTAATTAAGGGGAAATCATCATTAGAGGGGATCCTTTTTTCTGGGCTAGAAAGGAATTACAGAGAAGGACATGTTCACTTTAGACATTGTAACATGATATAGTTGACAGATGAATAAAAGATTATTATGAGCATTTCTTCCTAGTTCCTTTCATTTTTGGGGAATCTTGTGAGAAGGGAGGGCCCACCTTCTTCACAAGATTCACCCATTAGTTCTGTAGTGTGTTAGTATTATTTTTGTTCGCGCCTTGATTAAATTTTGTTTTGCTGAAACTCTACTTTACTGAACTCTGTTTTGTTGAAACTCTGCTTTACTGATTGTTACATTGTTTTCATGTAATTCATGCTTGGGTAACTGTTAATCATTCTGATTGGAAATTCTGTTTGATGAATTTATGAAAGTGTGATAATCAAAGATAGGTGTTGAATATTCCTGCTTGGGGAATAGGGTCATGTTCTCTGATATGAGATAATTAGCCTTCAGTACGTGTCTAGTAATGAGTTCATGAAAGTGTGATAGTCGGAAACAGGTGCTGAAGATTCCTGCTTGGGGAATAGGGTCTTGTTCTCTGTTACGGAATAGTTGGTCTTTTCTTTTGCGGTATCTTGAAAGATTTATTTCCTAGGTTGTTTTTTCTTAATGTAATCCAGGATTCTTCAGATAATTATTTCCTTAAACTTTGAACTATGCAATAGGTAGGTTGTTTTTCTGTAATGCAAAGTAGAACTTCAGTTTGTTCAAGGCAAGGTGTGATTAATGTACTTTTACTCTAGATCCCTTTTGAGATTGAGCATATACAGTGTGTGATTTCCTTTGAAATAAACAGACTTCCCTGGGTTGACAATTTATGTAACACTTGATTGTTTAGTTAATAAGCAATTACAGTGGCCAACATTTTGGCACTGTTGCTGGGGAAGGCAATTATAGATTTCAAAAGCATTTATGTTCCTTCAAATATAAAGATTGCATGAGAGGACACGAAGACCCCAAAGAAACTGACCCTATAGGTGGCAGGGGTAGAGGAAGGGGAGGAAGAAAGACTTTTATTGACAAGATTATATCAAAATCCGAATCTGTTGCTCCTCAACGACCAAGCTCTCAGAAACCAAAATCCTAACCTTCCATTCAAGCAAACTTTGAAACGGGGAAAGAGATTTGGAGTCCTGAGACAGTTGAGAAACCAGCAGGAAACATTGAGGATCAAGCAAGCGTAGAAAGGGAACAAACAGAAGAAACCATGGATGAGTATAATGAAGAACTACATCATGAAGAACAGGAAAGTCCTGAAGCAGAGGTAAATGATGAAAACTCTTTTTCCACCTTAGGATTTCCTATTGGTGATCTTCCCAAAGGGGTAGCCCCCATGAAGAATATTCCACTCTCAGCTTTACCTAACTTTCATGGTTTATATTCAGAGGATCCTGATGAATTCCTTTTCGAGTTTGACATATTATGCAGAAGTTATGATTACATTTCCAATGCTCAAAAATTAAAGCTATTTCTAGCAACATTGAAAGGAAATGCACTAAGATGGTTCATGAGTCTTGGATGTCATGTAATCACAACATGGGATCAGATGAAACAGAAATTCCTGCATAAATACCAAGACTAATACCGAACAAGAGAAAAAAGAGAGGAACTATTCAAGATGATACAGAAAGAGGATGAAAATCTGGAGGACTTTGTAGAAAGGCTACAATATAATCTACAAAGATCCATTCATCCCAATGTAAGTAAAGATATTCTTAAAACAATATTACTAAAACAAGTAAGGGATGACTATCTAGATATGTTGAATATGCTTGGAAAATGGGACATATCTAAAGAATCATATGATGAAATTGTTAACCTATGTAAAAGATGTTCAAGAGGAGCTTCAAGGAATAGATCAAATAGCAGGGATACCACATTTTCAAGAGTTCAAAAATCAGCCAGTGGAGGAGAAACAAGAGCCGAAATAGGTAATTTACTTGAGGGTTTTCAAACTGAAATGTTAAGCTCTTTTGCATAACAAATTGATACCCTGCAGATTCAAAAGAAACAAGCCGAAGCAGAAGCAGCTCTGTCCATCTTTTGTTCCAAATGCAGAGACAAGCACCCACGAAGTGTATGCCCATTGGACAAGAAGTCAATCTGCACCATTTGTGATAAGGATCATGAAACTCAACAATGCCCTTCTTTACCAGGAATCAAGGCAACATTACAACCAACTGATGAAGAAGTTGAAGTTGTCTATTTGTTGACACAGAGAATGCAATGGCAGCCGAGGGGACAAGGTATGAATCCTAATATGCCATTTACATCTTATAATCGTTGGAATAACTATCCTTCTTTTAATCAAGCAAATTACCCTCCCTATAATCCAATGCAATACCTCAATCAAATGAATTACCCACCCATGCAACAAACTAACCCAACCTTTGTAGATCCATCAATGTGGACTCCTTGGCCTCCACAACAACAACCTTACCTTAACCAATGGAATCCAAATTGGAGAGGGAAACAACCCTCGTTCCCAAATCAATTACCTCAATCACAATTTTTGCAACCACTCTCCTTACCATCAGGAACTCCACCAAACAATCAAATGATGAGGCCCCAACTACATGTACAACCTAACCCTAACCCCAATAATAAAGTTGTGTAGTGCATTGATATTCAAAACCAGCCTACACTTTCTCTTTTCCCTGCACAATGCAACGATATTCATTTACGATCTGGGAAAATAGTAGAACCTATCATTGTTGATGTTACTGATTCCAATAAAGAGGAAACAAAAAAGCATGATGTACTTGAAGAGGTACAATCATCCTCCAACACTGCTGCTGAAACAGCAAAACCACCATTTCCCGAGCGTTTAGCTTTGACTAAAATGCCTGAGCCACCTGCTTTCAATATTCTAGGGGAAATACAAAATCTTTATGTCAAAATTCCACTATTACAAGCACTACGAGATGTACCAATTTATGCCAGAACTATGTGAGACATTTGTGTTATGAAACCTGTTAGGAAAACTAAAGATCCCCTCAATGTTCATGTCATGGGTGATTTATCTGCACTAATGTCAGGTAAAATTCCCCCAGTTAAATATGGTGATCCCGGCCATCCTACCGTCTCAGTGCAAATTGGAAAAACAATAATTCCTCGAGTCCTGGTAGACTTAGGCACTGTTATCAATATTATGACTCTGGAAACCTCACAACTGTTACAACTGAAGAATGAAATCAGAGACACCCCAACCATTCTAGAATTAGCTGACCATTCTACAATCAAACCAGAAGGAGTCATTGAAGACCTAATCATCTTAGTGGAATCCTGGAATTATCCAAATGACTTTGTGGTGTTACAACCTAAAACAAAGTTGGGGGGCCACCCTCTAATTTTGGGCAGGCCTTGGCTAGCCACAACAGACGCTTTTATCAGCTGTAGATCAGGTTCAATGACAATTTCCAACAGATATGAGACTAAACAACTTACCATCTACCCTCACGCTACACCCTTGATTAATAATGACAATTCTTTATGGGTGGAATTTGATGATCAAACTACTCAACCTATCTTGACTATCGGACAAGCCTTAAGCCTTAAAGATGCCACTGAGGAAGAAGTAATTAATAATTTTATTTGTGAACCTTCCTCCATGACTCCAGAAACTCATAACCAACTAGCTGCACTTTTGGAGTCAGATAACCAGGAAAACCTTAACTCTAAAAACCCACCTCAAACATCAGCCACCATCTCTTCTAAAAGTATACCAATAGAAATTGAACCTGGAAAAACACTGAACATAAACCCCAACTCGATAGATGCTGAAACACAACAATTAATGAAGTTACTTCTTGAACATAAGGAAGCATTTGCATGGGACTATACAGATATAAAAGGAATCTCTCCCGAATTATGTACTCATCGTATATATATCAAGGAAGATTGTCGACCGATATGTCAATCTCAACAACGAATGAACCGTAATTTAAGAGAAATTCTTAAGGAGGAACTTCAAAAATTGCTTAATGCAGGGTTTATATATCCTATATCGGACAGTGAATGGGTTTCCCCGTTGGTAATAGTTCCTAAGAAAAATGGAAAATGGAGAGTATGTGTAGACTATAGAGCCTTAAATAAAGCCACTAAAAAAGATCACTTTCCATTACCATTCATTGATCAAGTGTTAGATAGTTTGTCAGGGAAGAAATTTTTCTCCTTTTTAGATGGTTTCAGTGGGTATAATCAGATCAAAATTGCACCCCAAGACCAAGATAAGACCACTTTTACTAGCCCTTGGGGAACTTTTTCTTATAGATTCCTCCCATTTGGACTATGTAATGCACCAGCAACCTTTCAAAGAGCAGTTATATGAATCTTTTCTGATATGATTAATGACTCTATGGGAATTTTTATGGATGATTTTACCCCTTATGGTGTTTCTTTTGAGGAAGCACTACAAAACCTTGAGAAAGTACTTAAACGATGTATACAAGACCACCTCTCCTTAAGTACAGAAAAATGTCATGTGATGATGAGTGAAGGAATAGTGCTTGGACATTTTATTTCATCTCAAGGAATTCAGGTGGGTCCATCCAAATACAAGTCATTAAAAATCTTCCTATTCCCAAAACCCAAACAGAGGTGAGAAGTTTCCTAGGACATGCTGGATACTACATAAGATTTATCAAAAACATTTCCAAAATAGCTTCTCCTCTGTTTGTGTTACTGATGAAAAATGTTGAATTCAAGTGGACTAACCCTTGCCAGGAAGCATTTAATACACTTAAACATCAGTTATCTACAGCCCCTATTCTAAGAGGACCTGATTGGACACTTCC
>ML809803.1:0-17658 GCA_009831015.1 Picea engelmannii | reverse complement strand
TTTCATTTTCAACAAGGGTTTTAAAGGCTTTGAATTTGTTGAGTGCTTCTGATTTTTCCTTGAGAAAACATATCCAACTCATTCTAGTAAAGTCATCAATGAACAACATAAAGTAAGACTCTCCTTGTAGACTCTTGGTTCTCATAGGTCCACATAGGTCAGTGTGAACAAGCTCTAAAGGTTTAGAGGTTGTATATTCTTTTGTTTTGAACCTTACCCTAGTTTTCTTCCCTAGTTGACAGTGTCTACACATAGCATTTGAAGGTTTTATGATTTTTGGCAAGTTTCTCACTGCACCAAGGTTGTTGACTTTCACAAGATTGTCAAAGTTAATATTCCCCAACCTCCTATGCCATAGCCAACTTTCATCTACAGAATTTATATGGCACTCCTCATTCAATTTTGCATTTAGTATATATACATTTTCAGGAGTTCTAGGAGAAGTACCAACTAATTTTCTTGTGTCTTCTCTCCTAATATCACATCTTTGGGAATCAAAGATGTAGAAGTATCCCTGATCACAGGTCTGATTGACACTTAATAAACTAGGCTTCAATTTATAGACAAGTAGTACATTAATAGCATTGTCTTTTCCCAAGCTCACAGTGCCTTTCCCAAGTATGCTACTTGAAGCATTATCACCAAATGTAACTTTACCTTTTTGTTTCTTTAAGTCTAAGAACTTGTCCTTGTTACCTGTCATATCTTTCGAGCATCCAAAGTCAACATACCAGAGATCCTTTTCATATTGAGTTTTTAGGGCAATAAGACATTCCCTTTTTTATGTTTTTAGTCTCCAAAGTTTCTTCTACTCTCTAATGAACTTGGGTTGTTCTGAGACTTCCATTAGTCTACAATTAATGGCTTTATGTCGATGGTTATGACATCTGAAGCATTGTAAGTCCCCTTCTTGTAGAGGTTCAAAGGAGTTATAGTTTCTCCTCATAACTCGATTTGCTGCTTGTTTATCCTTAAGGATATAATTCTTAACCGTCAGATTTTTCTTTCTATATGCTCTACAATTTATAGCTTTGTGTCCAAAATTAGAGCATGCATAGCAATAACCAGGAAAAATGCGAGGATACCTGTTTTGGTAAAACTTCTTTGGTATTGTATTTCCTTCTTTCCTGATGGGTGGAGGTAATCTTCTGGAGTCCCTATCATTACTTATCTTCTCTTCATTTTTCTTTTTAAATGTACCACGAAGATCATCTGCATAAGATTTTGAGTTAACATGGCTTTCCTTTTGAGAATAACCTATTCCAATTTTATTTCCAGAATCCCTTTGCATTGTAATAATCTTATCTAATATTTTAGAGCTATTTTCATATTTTGTTTGAATGATTTTTGCATCCAGTTCCTTTTTTAGATGAACTATTTCTTCCTCCATCCTTTCAACAGTTATTTGTTTTTCTTCAAGAGACTTTTCCAGACTTTCTTCGATCTTATTTGCTTCTAAGATTTGTTTTTTCAGAGTATTCATAAGTTTTTCCATCTCCTTTTCTTCTTGTTCATATTTTTCTTTTTGTTCAACTACAAAACTTTTCAACTGTCTATATCTGGTTTTGTATTTTCTTAATTCATCTAAGGCACTAAGAAGTTCTTCCTCCATATTAACTTTTGCTTCATCTTCTAACTCCTTCTCGTGTTTAATTTTTTCTATCTCATTAGATTCTTCAATACCTAAGAAAATAACTTCATCATCATCAGATTCATCGTTGTCACTAGACTCTAACGAGTTGTTTTCTTCTTCTTTTGAGTAGAAATTATTTTTCCCTCTGTAGAATTTTTTCTTGTTTTCTTCCTCTTCAGGGTCCTCCTTGGGATAGGGACACTTGGATGCAATATGACCAACTTTGCTACAATTAAAACATTTGAAAGGAAGCTTGCCTTTGTACTTCCCTGATCCTTTCTAAAGTTTTCTAATGAAGTTAGCTTCCTCCACATCAGATTCTTCATGATGACAGGATTGAGGTTTTTGCTTCCGATTTATCTTTATCTTGGATGATTTGAAAGTTGTTTCGTCTTTTGCCGATTTATTATTTCCTGTTCTCATTTCATATGCTGTAAAAATCCCATGGAGCTGGCCAATTGTGAGTGAGCTTAGATCAGATCTATCTTCAATTGAGGAAATCTTTGCATCATATCTCATCGGTAATGACCTTAGTATTTTTTGCACAATGGGTTTATCTGTAACTTCTTCTCCTGTCACTCTAATTGAGTTGACCACTTCATCTACCCTATGAAAGTATTCAACAATATTTTCTTCTTCTTTCATTTTCAAGTTTTCAAATTGAGTTTTATAGGTCTGTAGTTTGGCTTCTTTGACTTTGTCATCTCCTTCATATACAGCCTCCAATTTGTCCAAAATTTCTTTGGTCGATTTGCAATGCATAAATTTCACACATATAAAGTTAGTCAACCCTGCTAGAATACCATTAACTGCTCTTGAGTCATCATTACAGATTTTCTTTCCTCCAGAGTCTTTGGGTGGAATAGTTGGTGAAATGTAACCGTTTACAACAGATTGTCAGATTTCAAAACCAAGAGCCAACAGAAAGTTTTTCATTCTTATTTTCCACAGAGCATAGCCTTCTCCATTGAACAATGGTGCTTTGTTGTTAGACATTCCTTCTTGTTGATCCATCTTCAGGATCTACCTTCAAGTTTGTTATACTATGTTGAAGGAACCTGCTCTGATACCAATTGAAGGATCAGATCATGCCACTGAGAGGGGGGGGGTGAATCAGTGACACAACAATTATGTTAATTTTCCACTTATTAATGCAAACAGTATTTTAACATAGTATTTTATCGTGGAACCCAAATGGGAAAACCACAAAATCTTTTCTATTAACTGCAAAATTTGTTTTACATGTTACATAGAAGGAAGATGTACTTCCTTTTTTTGATTAGCACCAACTGATCAGGATGCACCCACACCCTGGTTTACCAGCACCAATTGATAGGAGGCTATAACCCCCTGTTTAGTCAACTACAACTGACAAGGAAGCACCAACTCCCTTTGCAGGCACTAATCTATCCTTGCACCACCCAACCACCCTTAGTTTATAATGTAATTCACTCTGTTCTGTACTTCACTGAATTTGACTCAACAGCCATTGTTGTAACTACTTGTCTGCTGCAACCTTTGCTTGTATGGTATTCTACATCAAGTACTGGATTTCATAACTGGTGCTCTGTCTTCTTATGTTCTTGATCTTCAATAAAACATTGACAGGGGCCTTAGGACAAACAGTTCTTCATCTTGGCCTCTACTTCTATTTTTGATCTTCTAATGTGAACCCGGGAGACACTTTCTTCTCCCACTCTTTCTGGTTTATATAATCTTCAAACTAGTGTGAGATTTAAAAACATTATGTCCTTTCGTTTGGACCATCGCACCTCTTCAATTAACTTCACCATAATCATTAACTACTGTTTATTTATTTTTAGCGTGAAGACTCTTCATTAATTGATCACAGAAATGGATCAATTTCATCTTTTAAACTCCATCTTAAAACTCTGTTATTTTCATAAGAACCGAATTCTACGGAGGCGCTTCCTTCAAATCAACAGTCAAGATTTAATTACTCACTGAGATGAGCGTTTTACGAAATTTCAGGTTATTTGTCCTTAGGGACTTTGTTGCTTCCAACATACCAAAAACTCTCGAATAGATATCCCCAAAATGATCAGACGACTCATATTACTTCTTTTATTATTTAATCTAATGGCCATGACTTAATCATGTTTACCAACTTCAGCGATTGCGATTCAACCTTCAGCTGAGATGGACGGCTGTCGAGATTTCAATGTTTTTTCCATTGAGTCTTCATGACTTCCAACAATTCAAAAATCCCAATTATGATTTCGCCGAAATGATCGTACGGCTCACATTACATCTCTGAAATGATGTATCAACTTAACACTTGTCAATGTCTTACTGTGCCACGTATCCTTGTTGGCGTGGTTCACTGACCCACAACCCAAATCCAATGGTCCTCGTTATGTCCTCTAAATCAACAGTCCTTCTCTTATCGTGATTTCACATTTCGGCATTCTTGTGATGAGGAGTCTCGACACTCCATGTCGTGATCACTGAAACTCCGAAAAAGAAGCTTAGCTAGATTGGATTCTTCCCTTCTCGTAACCATCGGTGGTGACTAAGCACTTATACACAAATCGCTTCATGATTCACAACTTCGGGACTCCTGTGATGAAGGGTGTCGACTCTCCATGTCGCAATCACCGAAATAGAGCTCGACTACACTAGCTCCTCCCTCCAAATCTCAACGATGTGACCATGCACTATGACCACTCACCAAACATTCAAGCGCTTTACTTTTCATATCAACCTAGATCAACGATTGAGACACATATCGGGCAGTGGACTAGTACGAAACTTAATTTTGAGAAGACGAACTAGGGAAAACCATTATGGTTTTAATAGTGGATGTGTGGCGCCCTTAAAAGTGTATCGAAGCGAAAGGCAGTTTGCTTGAAACCACTTTCTCAATAGCTCGTCGTGCTTTGATCTTTTGCCACATGTCCTATGGCTCCAATGGCCAGGATTGTTATTTTGATTTCCTTCCCACGAAAGGAATGGATGTTAGTGCTTATCCTCCTAACAGTTATGCTGGATCAAATGGCCTACGGCAATTAGTTCCAGTCCTCTCGAGCGATCTCTATCGTCCATCGAGATTATTGATGGCTCCTTGATCTGAACTCAACGCCAACCCTTCCGAGCTTAACTCAAATCTTGTCCTTCCTCTGAGCTCTTTCAAGCTTCTATACCTCCTAAGATTTCTTCATAGGAATAATGTTGACCCTATCGTGATCAACAATAATCGTGAATTCCTCCTTATGAGCTTTGATCTTCGATACTATTCACTCCTCCTCTTGAGCTTGTGCTATCGATATCTTGCACACTGTATGACATTTTCACTTCGTTCAGTCTATGCACACTGTTTTGTTATCATCACTTCGATTTTTGACATCAATGACAATATTTCCAACAGAGCACTTCCATATCTTTATCAATGAAAAGAGAGAGACATTCTAGCTACAATTGAAGGGAAAAGGGTATGTGGATTCCATAAACCTAGAATATTATGGAATCCACATACCCTTTTCCATAAAATATACTAACTAGATATGAAAACCAAAGACATGAAATATAGTACTACACATATAATATATTATCAAGGAAAAAACAAGCTACATGAAATTCGGACATTTGAACAAAAATTTACAAGTTAAATGAGTACATCAATAAAAAAAAGCATACTAACCTTGCAAGTTCAAAATGCGAGCTATGTAGATTGAGAATTGGATTTGTTCAACCGGTGGGTGATGGAAAAAATAAACAACTCAAACAAAGTCTCTTAAAGTCAGGTATATATAAAGTCTCTTAAAGTCAGGTATATATAAATCAACTAGTCAACTAGCCATTAACACTGACCAATGAGATAAACAAATTTTTTGTGGAAATAACAACGAACTTTCATGGAAATAGTGACGAAAATCCAGACCAAGTTAAAAAGCCTATTCGTGGCTATATCGACGAACTTTCGTGGCAATATCGACGAAAATCCTACCCTATTTTAAAAAAACATGAAAATAATAGAAACGTGGAAAAATTTTGTGGAATAATCCGCCCGTATGTAGTAGTGTGGTGACCTTCAATGCCTTACCTATAAATGTAGATATATTATATCTAGAACATGTCTTACCTCTTTCAACAGCCATTGGTTTCCATTCTTTTATTTTATTTGTACCTTTCCCATTCCAACAATTTTTCATGGTGCATCATCACCCAAATGAACCTGTCCAAAATCACCTTGAACATAATCTTGAAAAAAAATTCTATGGGGTGTGGCATGAAATGAATCCCCTAAATATACTACCCAAGACTCAGAAATATTATCTACATAAATAATCAAAGCATCTTATAACACATCACCTGTTACATTTGTTTCATGAATTTTCTCTTGTTGTCCATCTCTTTGTTTCTTTGGAGCTCTGGAGGCTTTCTTCAGATGTCCTTTCTTGCCACAATTCCAACACTCTATCTTTCCCAGTCTGGATTTGGATCTTCCCTTTCTAGAATTCCCACGGTTCCATGATCCCTTTCTTCTATCCTTTTGTCTTCCCCAGTTCTCCATGGTCAACGCATTACCTGATGTCTCACCTATGTTTTTCCGTTGCATTTCCTCGCTAAGGATAACACCAAAAACATCATCAAATTTTAGAGTGTTTGAACCAAAGACGGAGTTACTTACAACCATGACCAAGCCATTCCATATTTCTGGTAATGATCACAGGATTAGAAGAGCCTTGACCTCATCATCAAAGTCCACTTTTACAAATCTTAGCTGATTAATAACCATATTAAATTCATTAAAATGATTTACAACAAACCCACCTTCTAACATCTTAATATTAAATAATCGCTTCATTAGGAATAATTTATTGGACGTCGATGGTTTTTCATAAATTTTAGTCAATGCATCCATCATATCCTTCGTTGTCTTTTCTTTTGAAATATTGAAATCCATCGACGCTGCCATGCTCAACTGTATCGTTCCCAGTGCCTTTCTGTCAAGAACCTCCCATTCTTCATCCTTTATGGTCGTCGACTTCTTTTCTATTCTGCCTAATGGTAGGAATAGATCCTTCTGATATAAATAATCTTCCATGTGCATCTTCCATAACTGGTAGTTTTGGCTGTTAAATTTCTCTACCCTAAACTTTCCATCTTCTGCCATTGCTCCCACTCGAACCAAGAACCCTCTTTTCCTACAAGTTACCTTTCGCTCTGATACCAGTTGTTAGAAAAACATGATCGCAAAGCAATAAAATAAAACAAATGCCGAAATAAAACACAAAAGATGCACAATACAATAGAGACACAGATATACGTGGTTCACCCAGTGTGGACTACGTCCACCAGAGAAATTGTCAGGTCATTCCTATATTATTATGAGGGAAAATGAAGGGATACAACCTACAGCACACATATTGTAACTTCCTCTTCTTTCTCTCATAGTCTCCTCTCTCAAAATACAATATTCACACCTACACAGCTGCAATACAATTCCCTCACGAAAAGAGGGTTTCCTTCAAGGGAAAAAAACCCTAACATAACTTCTATTGTCAGATCTGTGACCTTATAATGAACGGTCCAGATTGATCTAAAAATGGTCTTTTAATGAATTTGGTTAAGTTTATGCATGAGTTATTTTACCATTTAGGATTTAAAGAGAAGAAGAAGATTTAATGAAAGAATGTTGCATCCATCATAGAGAAATCATAACAAAAATATGACTATAAGAACAACAAACCATAACACCAAATATTGATAACAGAGTTCGACACAAATTTGCCTACGTATTCGTGCCTTCATCTTCGGTGGGAGGCTTCTTATTAATTTTCAATGCTTAAAACATGTATCAAAATTACATCAATTTTGTCTCTAATAGACTATGTTGTGTTTTTATTTGTCTCAGGAACCTGATTCAATAGACGACACTGAAAAAGATGGACTAGAACTCCCAGAAATGGCCTCTAAAGCTCACTTCCTCAATAGCTTCCCTTCATAAAAATGGCTTGAACTTCACAAATTATTCATCATTATGTTGTATCTACCCTCTCAAAAAACTCAAACATGCTTTGTTTATATAAAATTTGAGTTGGGGGTCGAAATCCAAACTTCTCCCTCTTTCTTGGCTCTTTTTGGGCTCAGATCCCATTTTCTAGGCAAAAATCCACTAAAATCAGGCCCAAATTTGGTAAAATCCTCCAAATTTGACCAAATCCGTCAGATTTAGCACAATTGACAGAACCCCCAAATCCTGGGCTCCTGGTCATATGGCACCCCATGTGACCACGGCCCTAAAATTTTGACCTAGCCCACATTGGGAAAATTTGGGTTGCCACATGGCACCCTCTGATTGGGCCACATGTCACCCCCTAATGGGCCCACGCCATGTCATTCTGCCCAGTCAGTCACCATGCCAGTGTCTGTAGTGCCACTTCAGCTTTCCCAGTCATCTGCCACATCAACGTCCATACTGCCACATCAGCCTGCCCAATTAGTTGTCACGTCAACATCCGTACTACCACATCAACCTGCCCAATCAGTTGCCATGTCAGTGTTCGTACTGCCACATCAACCTATCCAGTCAACTGCTACGTCAACATCTATACTGCCATATCATCCTGCCCAGTCAATTGCCACACTAGCGTCTGTATGGCCACACCATCTTGCCTAGTCATCTGAACATCAGTGTCCATACTACCACGTCATCGTATGGACTGCCACATGTCAGTCTGTACATTCCACATCATCGCCACATTAGCACCCAAAAATGTGGAATCCACCTAACACGTGTCATACTCAAAGGCTTCTGTGTGACGTCATCAACAGTACTGTTGATGTCACCAGTTGACTTTGACTTGTCTTTTTTCCTGTTTTGGAAAAAGAATATACTGTCAGAATCGGCACGACGAGCCCTACGTGATGATGTTGGTTTCGTCTGAATCCGAGAACTTTGAATTTTTGTCCTTTTTTTATCCATTTGGATCACACCTCCCCACTAAGACCTTTTGGTCTTCCAAAAAGATATTAACCAAACATCAAGTGTGGGATAGGTCTCCCCACTTGTCCTTTGTCTTTAAACTCTGTCATGTGCACCTATCACATCACAATCAATTGCATAATAACCATGACAACTGAAATTATATTGTTAACCATTTGAACTCGTTCACATCTTACTGAATCCACTAGCATCCATGTAGAAAACATTAGCAGCAATAATATCATAAATATGACTGTAAATGAACCAATATGTTTGACGGGCTTGTACGACATTAACTTATCTTGAAAAAAAGTATGATTGAACTCACATCCTATAACCATCTCATGTTCATGCTTAAGATCAGTTTCTTTACTTGGAACAATTATAGGTATGATTCTTGGATATGCTACCTTTCTTAATTGTTTCATCCTTAGTAGAGTTTGATTTGTTTTAATATGATGAGCATGTACAACATATTCGGTTCCCTTCTTAAACAAGTGATATTTATTTTGTTCCCCGAAGAATATTGATTTGCAGTCATATAAATAAGGGCTTCCTAAGAACATTCCACGTCCATTTAGTGGCACCACATCACATGTTACCTCATCCACAAAATTTGATGAAATTGCAAACCTTAAAGTGAAGTTATTTGTTATGGGCAATTTATGATTGTTGTTTATCCATTTAAGTGAGTAAGGTTTATGATGTAACTTAGTTGTCAATCTCAATTGTTTAACCACTTCCACTGAAATTAAGTTAGATTGAGATCCATTATCTAACAATGTATCGACCTTACTATGTTTCATTATGACCCTTATATGAAACAATTTTCATCTATCTACATAATCATCACTTGACAAACCAATTGTTGTAACTTTAAACTCATCACCTGCATCTGATCCCAAGTCTGTCGGTTGTGCTACTGCTACAACTTTTTGCTTCCCTTTCTTTTCTTTGAACCACTTTGGTTTCTTCTCTGGGTGCAATTGCCAATAATGTTCTTCACCGTGCCCTTCTTTCTTGCAATGCTTGCAAGAGATCTTATCTTCCTTCATTGTCATTGAGTTTGCTTTCTTCCCATTCCCTTTTCTTATTCCTTCTTTCTTTGAAGATGATTCCTCTGATACACTAACTCTAGTTTTTCTTGTTTCAATATATGTTGCTTGAACAGAAACCTCATCAAGATTATTAGGTCCAAACATAAATACAATATTATGAATATAAGCAAGCAAACCTCCTATATACTTCATAAGAGTTTCTTGTGTAGTGAATGGAACATCTAACATCAAAGCCATCTTATGAAATTCATATGTATATTCCTGCATCGATTGTCCTTTTCTTAACTTAAGACTTTGCAATTCAATTAAATCATTTTCCTTATATCCCAATGGATAGAATTGTTTTCTAAGTGTGGAAATAAAATCATGCCATGATGGAAAAATCTTACCAACTTGTTGGGTTCCATGTTGCATCTGATTTTGGTTGCCTCATCTTTGATTTGTTGCACATTACAATATACCTCCATCTGTCTAACTCAGTTATCAAGTTTCTCAGTGTTAACTTCGCCATCATACATAGGAAAAAAAAAATTACATCAAGTTTAAGTAATGACATATCAGGATTATGTTTATGAGAATGAGAATGTGTTGTTGTAGAAGTAGTGTTAGAAGTAGAACTTGAACTTGAAGAAGAAGAAGAAGATGGAGATGAAGGAGAATCAGGAGGAGTGTTAGGAGTGTCTCCTCCACCTTCAATTTTTTGTATTGATGGTTCACCATGATCAAGTTTCTTCCATTCTACGTAATCATCATATAACACCTTCAGCATCTCTGACATAGCAAAGAAATCTTTCGAAAATATTTCTCTTCTTGAGAAAGTTCCTCTCCAGATGCCATGCTCTTCCTTCGCAATTCTTGTTCAATCTCAGGAATGAAATATGCAAGTTTTCCTTCTCCCTTTTGATACTTAGATCTCGTGAGCATTCAACACCTGAAATTTTCCATGTTAATCATGCAAACTCAAACAACCAACTGTCAACCTGCTCTGATACCACTTGATCCGAAATTGATCTTTTAAAGACTTTGGTTAAGTTTATGCATGAGTTATTTTACCATTTAGGATTTAAAGAGAAGAAGAATATTTAATGAAAGAATGGTGCATCCATCATAAATAAATCTGAACAAAAAATAGACTATAAGAACAACAAACCATAACACCAAATATTGATAACGGAGTTCGACACAAATTTGCCTACGTCTTCGGGCCTTTGTCTTTAGTGGGAGGCTTCTTATTAATCTTTAATGCTTAAAACATGTATCAAAATTATGTCAATTTGGTCTCTAATAGACTATGTTGTGTTATGCTCTGTATCAGGAACCAAATGCAATAGATGACGCTGAAAAAGGCGGAGTAGAACTCCCGGAAACGGCCTCCAAAGATCTCTTCCTCAATGGCTTCACTACATAAAAATGGTTTGAACTTCACAAATTCTTCATCATTCTGCTATATCTGCCCTCTCAAAACACTCAAACATGCTTTGTTTATATAAAATTTGATTTGGGGGTCGAAATCCCAACTTCACCCCTCTTTCTAGGCTCTTTTTGGGCTCAAGTCCCATTTTCTAGGCAAAAATTAACTAAAATCAAGGCCAAATTTGGTAAAATCCTCCAAATTTGGCCAAATCCGCCAGATTTAGCACAACTGGCGCAACCCCCAAATCCTGGGCTCCTAGTCATATGGCGCCCCATTTGACCACGGCCCTAAAATTTCAACCTAGCCCACATTGGGAAAATTTGGGCTATCACGTGGCACCCTCTGATTGGGCCATGTATCAACCCCTGATTGGCCTGAGCCATGTTAGCCCGCCATGCCAGCTTGCCCAGTCAACTATCACATCAGTGTTTGTACTACCACGTCATCCTACCCAGTCAACATCCACGTCAATGTCCGTACTTCCACATCAGCCTTCTGATTCAGCTACCACATCAACGTTTGTACTACCATGTCAGTGTTTGTACTCCCACGTCATCCTACCCAGTCAACTACCACATCAAGATCCATACTTCCATGTCAACCTTCCCAGTCAGTTCCATGACAACGTTCGTACTACCATGTCATCCTGCCCAGTCAGAAGAACCTCATCTCAGCAGAGGTCGTCAAGCAGTTTGATTTTCCGATAACCCCACACCATTAGCCATACAACATAGGATGGCTCTACCAGGGACGAGATCTTCATGTCAGCTAGCAATGTCTCCTATCATACGCCATCAAGCCCTTCAAGGATGAGTTATTGTGTGATGTTTCCCCACTAGAATTATGTGATGTTCTATTAGGCCAACCATATATGTGGAGGCAACATGTTTTTTATGAGTCTTGACCCTATAGCGTCTTTGTTACTCTAGGGGGTCAACACTACGAAATACCAGAGGTAGTTCCGACTACTATACCGAAAAAATAGTGTAGCAAAGTAATCTCTCATACTGTAAAATTTAGCCTCTTCACCACCTATTCAGAAGAGAAGGACACTGCAACCACTGCAACGTTGTCCCAAGACCCTCCTATCCAGCAGAAGAAAATCAACAAAATTGTAGAAGAGCACCAAAATATTCCTATTGCACCTACGGGGGTGCCTCCACGCTAACCAATAAAATCAATTTATGATAAATCCATTCATGTTAGTCATGTTTCATCTTCTCCTACAGAGTCCTCCCACACTCAGGCAGATCATGCAGCCAGATTGGTTCATAACAACCTTCAACAAGCTAAGCAAGGCAACTTCTTCAACAAGGAAAACAACTCACCAAGGTTCAAATTCAGCAAAATATTCCCTGGGTACTTGACACAATGGATACCATTACTTCCTAAGGGGGGAGGATTGATCCAGGCGAAAATCGGTGGCCACTCACCTATTCCAATAGCTCAAAATAGGTGTTTCCACCTTGGCAGTTCTTCTACAACTTTTCGAGTCCCAAACTTTTGGGGTTGTTTTAAGGCCCTAAACAACGTTTTCTGGTCCCTCCATAGTAATATTGTAGGATTTATCCAAAGTGTGATGTAAAAATGTGTATTCCTCGGATAGACCTTTCAAACAAGCTATCATTCACCCCAAACGAAGATTGTATCCAAACGTTACACCCTTAGGAAGTTGACGTACCAACTTACCCCATCGAGGCCCACATGAATTTTGGCATTTCATCTTTGGGGGTTAGGGTTTTGGATTATATTCATGTTAAAAATGCCTCTACATCTTCATTGTAATCATTATCATCTTCTTGCGAATGAGCATAGTCATCACATCTCTTCTCAGAGATATGCGGCCACCATTCTAACGAGTCATTCACTCTGTAATTTTACAATTTATGTACATTCTCTCATTAATAAAAATTGTGCATTACTATATCTTTGTTTTTATTGCAATATTTTTCTGTATCTCGCAATATCTCTTTATATTTTATTCTTATATTTGCCTTCATTTTGTTCTAAAAACTAATATGGATCAGTGGTATCAGACGAGGCTACTCATTGTCATTTCTTAGTGCATGTCCCCGACGAGGTCATGGTACAGAGAGTTGGGTCTCGAGATAGTTTCCCTTGAGGACAACCGCTCTCGTTAGCCCAAGTGGCCTCCCATGGCAGAAGAAAAGAGAGACGTGGGAGAAAAAGATCCCATCAAGTTGTTTCTAGCGGGAGCCCTCACGCAACAGAGGAACGAGATGTTGGACAATTTTTCCCAAATTCTTCAAAGATTGTTGACAATAACAGACACATCTTCATCAAGCAGTTGCTTTGGAGACACTACTCCATTCAAGGTATAAGTTAATTTTGATATTCCAGTATTTGAAGGTGAGATCCATGTGGATGCTTTGGAAAATTGGTTAAATTTTCTAGAAGGTTATTTCTCTATTCCCAATTTTTTCGATAGAGAAAAGATCACCTTTGCGCTCCTCAAGGCTCTCCCCCATGTCAAACATTAGTGGGAAACTTACTGGGAGCAAAGTTCCACAAAGGAGTCTGGAATATTTGGAGTCGAGCCCACTTGGGATTTTTTTTATAGATGTGGTCAAGGAGAAATACTACCCTATGGGAAATTATGATGACCAATACATGAGATGGACCACACTACATTAAAAGTGGGACCAAAGAGTTTCAGAGTTCACAAATGCCTTCCATACCTTAAACACCAAGCTATGTATCAAAGACTTTGAGTGACATCTAGTTCTAAAATATCGCGGGGCTCTACACAGATACATCTAAACTAAAATGGACTTTCTATACATCTCATCAATGGGAGCCGCTTATAGATATGTTGTCAAAATCGAGCAGAAATTTAAGCAACAGAACAAGCAGGAATTTGGGTCTGCAAATCTGCAACAACCAAAGTATGGTAAAGGAAACCATAAATCACAGAGCAGTCAACCTCAAGAAAATCAGTCCAAGCCACAGGAAAAGAAGGGTAACGGGAAGACAAAGAAGGACATCGGGAAGTGGTGTGACTTCCACAAAAACCCTTGGCACAACACTGATGAATGTCACTCAAAACAATCATTGGTGGTTGAGCTCAAAGAAACAGAGTCGAGCCTCGACTTGGATTATGATTCAGACACTAATAAAAGGAGATAGATAATTGATGTAGAACCCACTTCCATTGTCACGGCTGCAACAATCCAACCAGAAGAACCAAATGATCCTAAGGAGGGGAAGCATCTTTTACATTCACAAATGTGGTTGAAGGGGACCCTGTTGCATTTCATTATTGATAGTAGAAGCCAGCAGTTGGATTTTTTGGCAACGCCACACCCGCAGCCATACAACATTGGATGGCTCTGCCAGGAACGAGATTTGTGTGTCATCCAACAATGTCTCTTGTCATACGACATCAAGCCCTTCAAGGATGAGGCATTCCATGATTTTTCACCCCTGGAATTATGCGATGTTATGTTATTCCAACCATGTATGTGGAGGCGTCATGTTTTTTATGAGTCTCGACCCCGTAGCGTCATTGTTACTCTAAGGGGTCATCCCTACAGGATACCAGAGGTAGTTCTGACTACTATATCGACAAAAAAGTTTAGCAAAGTAATCTCTCATACCACAAAAATTATCCTCTTCACAACCTGGTCAGAAGAGAAGGACACTGCAACCACTGTAGACTCGGCCCAAGACCCTTCTATCCAGCAGAAGCATATCAACAAGATTGTAGAAGACCACCAAGATATTCCTACTACACCTACGGGGGTGCCTCCACACTACCCAGTGAAATAAAATTATGATAAATCCCTTCATGTTGAATATTCACATACAAAGTCCTCCCACACTCAGGAAGATCATGCAGCTATATTGGTTCATAACAACCTTCAACAAGCTAAGCAGGGCAACTTCTTCAACAAGGCAAGCAGCTCACCAAGGTTCAGATTCAACAAAAGATTCCCTGGGGACTTGACGCAACGGATACCATTGCTTTCTAAGGGGGGAGGATTGATCCATGTGGAAATCGGTGACCACCCACCTATTTGACTGGCTAAAAACAAGGGTTTCCACCTTGGCATTTTTTCTACAACTTTTCAAGTCCCAAACTTTCGGGGTCGTTTTGAGGCCCTAAACAACATTTTATGGGCCCTCCAAACTCACACTATATGAGTTATCCATAATGTGATGGAAAAATGTGTATCCCTTGAATATACCTTTCAAACGAGCTATCATGCGCCCCAAACG
This sequence comes from Picea engelmannii, assembly GCA_009831015.1. Classification (NCBI taxonomy): domain Eukaryota; kingdom Viridiplantae; phylum Streptophyta; class Pinopsida; order Pinales; family Pinaceae; genus Picea; species Picea engelmannii. The sequence goes on along the minus strand of ML809803.1, from coordinate 2,365 downwards.
GAGATCGTATGCAAAAGTTACGCCCTTAGGAAGTTGGCGTACCAACTTACTTGATCAGAGCCCACATGACTTTTGGCGTTTCATCTTCCGGGGTTAGGGTTTTGGATTTTCTTCATGATAAAAAGGCCTCTAGAGATTCATTTTAATCATCATCATCTTCTTGCGAATGAGCATAGCCATCACATTTCTTCTCATAAATAAGCTGCCACCATTCTAGTGAGTCACTCACTCTGTAATTTTATAGTTTTTGTACATTCTCTCATTAATAAAAATTATGCATTATTGTATCTTTGTGTTTATCGTAATATTTTTGTGCATCTCGCAATATCTTAGTATATTTCATTGTTATATCTCTGCCTTCATTTTTTTTTTTTAAACAATCTGGATCAGTGGTATTAGAGCAGGCTGCTCATTGTTGTTTCTTATTACATGTCCCCGACGAGGTTAGGGTACAGAGAGTTGGGTCTCGAGCTAGTTTCCCTTGTGGACAACCACTCTCGTCAGCCCAAGTGGCCTCCCATGGCAAAAGATCCCATCAATTTGTTGCTAGCGAGAGCCCTCACACAATAGAGGAACGAGATGTTGGATAATTTTTTCCAAATCCTTCAAAGATTGTCGACAATAAAAGGCTTTTCTTCATCAAGCAATCGCTTTGGAGATGCTACTCCATTCAAGGTACAAGTTAATTTTGATATTCTAGTATTCGATGGTGAGATTCATGCAGATGCTTTGGAAAAATGGTTAAATTTGCTAGAAGGTTATTTCTCTGTTCACAATTTTTCCGACAGAGAAAATATCACCTTTGCGCTCCTCAAGGCTCTCCCCCATGTCAAACATTGGTGGGAAACTTACTGGGAGAAAAGTTCCACAAAGGAGTCTGGAATATTTGGGGTCGATCCCACTTGATATTTTTTTATGGATGCATTCAATGAGCAATATTACCATGTGGGAAATTATGATGACCAATACATGAGATGGACCATGTTGCATCAAAAGCAGGACCAAACAATGCCAGACTTCACAAATACCTTCCATACCTTGCACACCAAGCCAGGTATCAAAGACTTTGAGTGGCATCTAGTTCTGAAATACCACGGGGCTCCACGTAGGTACATCCAAACCGAAATGGAGTTTTTGGACATCTCATCACTGGGATTCGCTTATAGATATGTTGCCAAAATCGAGCAGAAATTTAAGTAGCAGAATAAGCGGTAATTTGGGTCTGCAAATCCGCAACAACCAAAGTATGGTAAAGGCAACCCAAACTCACAGAGTAGTCAACCTCAAGATAACTAGTCCAAACCACAGGAAAAGAAGGGTAATGGGAAGAAAAAGAAGGACATTGGGAAGTGGTGCGACTTCCACAAAATCCCTTGGCACAATGCGATGAATGTCGCTCTAAACAATCGTTGTTGGTCAATATCAAAGAAACAGAGCCGAGCCCCGACTCGAATTCTATTTCAGACACTAATAAAAGGAGATAGATAATTGATGTAGAGCCCACTTCCACTATCGCGACCACAACAATCTAACCAGAAGAACCAGAGGATCTTGAGGAGGGGCCATTCACAGATGTGGGTGAAGGGGATCCCACTGCATTTCATTATTGATAGTGGAAGCTAGAAGAACCTCATCTTAGTAGAGGTTGTCAAGCAATTGGATTTTCCGACAACATGATACCCGCATCCATACAACATCGGATGGCTCCACCAGAGACAATATCTTCTTGTCAACCAGTAGTGTCGCCTATCATACGAAATCAAGCCCTTCAAGGATGATGTTTTTCCATCGGAATTATATGATGTTTGGTTAGGCCAACCATTTATGTGGAGGCGTCATGTTGTTTATGAGACTCAACCATGTAGCATCATTGTTACTCTAGGGGGTCATCCCTACAGGATACCAAAGGTAGTTCTAATTACTATACCGACAAAATAGTGCATAAAAGTAATCTCTCATATCGCAAAATTTAGCCTCTTCACAACCTGGTCAGAAGAGAAGGACACTGCAACCACTGCAGCCTCAACCCAAGACCCTTCTATCCAGCAAAAGCAGATCAACAAGATTGTAGAAGAGCACCAAGATATTCCTACTGCATCTACAGGGGTGCCTCCACACTACCCAATCAAATCAAGTTATGATAAATCGCTTCATGTTCTTCATGCTTCATCTTCACCTACAAATTCCTCCCACACTCAGGCAGATCATGCATCTAGATTGGTTCATAACTGTTGTAGGAAAATCTGCCTGCGGACAAGTAGATCGACCTCTAAGGTTTGACCTTAACCCTAGATAGAAAAGTGCTTATCATGGACACTGAATTTCTTTCGAATCTATCTAAGCCTAATGCATGAGAAGGAAGAGT